>LR812543.1:37411331-37516331 GCA_903798195.1 Danio kyathit
ATGCCTAAAAATATATTGATATTTAGGATCAATACCATCTCGCAGCGAGGCAGCACGGTGGCGCAGTGAGTAGCACAATCGCCTCACAGCAAGAAGGTTGCTGGTTCGAGCCCCGGCTGGGTCAGTTGGTGTTTCTGTGTGGAGTTTGCATGTTCTCCGTGTTTGTGTGGGTTTCCTCCGAGTGCTCTGGTTTCCCCCACAAGTCCAAAGACATGCGCTATAGGTGAATTGGGTAAGCTAAAACTGTCCATAGTGTATGCGTGTGAATGAGTGTGTATGGATGTTTCCCAGTGATGGGTTGCAGCTGAAAGGGCATCCGCTACGTAAAACATATGCTAGATAAGTTGGCGGTTAATTCCGCTGTGGCGACCCCAGAAAGGGACTAAGCCAAAAAGAAAATGAAGGAATGAATGAACATCTCGCTGCTTGAAATATCAGTGTTGTTTTGGCCCTCCCCTATCTGCTTATATTTAGTGAAGCTAAAATCAAAGTGTGAACCAAAAGCGCATGTGTATACGATATCAAAATCTTTGACGGTGGTATTAAAGGCTCTCTATCAGAAATGTTTCGGTAACACTTTAAGATAATGCTCCATAAGTTAATGTTAGTTCATGTATTTACTAACATTTAAGCAATTAGTAATACATTTATTAATGTATTTAGTCATCTTCGTTAATGTAACATTAGTTCAGGTTAGTTACTCACAGTGCAATAACTAATGTTAACAAGTACAACTTTGGATTTTAATAATGCATTACTTTGATTAATATGATTAATAAATGCTGTACAAGATTATTCATACTTAGTTAATGTTATTAAATACATTAACTAACATTAACTATAGGACCATTATTCAAATCAATGGAGCCTAGTTTAAATCAAAGCCCACTCACAACATTCCTGGCCTTACCACTGCTTTATACAACAACAAAAAAACACTTAGAAAAAAAGATGAAGTTGCTCAAAACCGTCTACAAAATTCGGCCTTAAACCAGACGGTAAAAGGAAATGTTTATACTGGATGCATCTGGTTTACATTAAACAATCTCCAGCCTTGGAACATACACAGATCTGTGTGGGGATCGAAAATGAACTGCACTGTACCTGGAAACAATCTACAGTCGCTTCAATGCCTTTCAATGAAATTTCTGCACATAATTTAGTGAGGCTGAAATCTGATGGCAATTTCAGCTCACTGCGTTTGTAAAGGTTGCAAAAGAGTGAGACGCATCTCAGTCGAGACGGACTGTAAACAGAGGAAACACTAGACTAAACAGGAACCTCATCCTTTGGTGCATTTCATCTTTGGGTCTAAAAAACCACTGACATAAAAGCACAGAGACACATACTGCAACTTCAAATGTACATGAAACAAAAGCAAAAAAAGGTTTGTAAACTAGATTTTCCGTGTGCTTTTTCTCAGCGCTGTGATTATTTGCACTGTAAACGATTCAATAATGAAACCATGAGGCGGCCCACATAGTTTCAAACTAATGTGAAACAGATCCAGACTGAATTAGCAGCAGACTGAGAAAGGGAGTTCAAACGATTTTCTTTCATAACAAATGTATGCGAGATGTTTTCCTCAAAACAGTGGTTACGAGAGCCACAACAAACGTCTGATGCATTTAAATGTACACTGTAACAAATATCTGTTAATGAACCGTTTCTGTATTTTGTGATCCACCATTTTTTGTACGGTTGTGAATTGCATTATGGGACCTTGATCTCTGCTCTGTCGACGTTTGATGTTGACAATTCAACTCAACAAAATGACGTTTATTAACATTTTAGTAGTTTGAAATAATCTAATGTATAATAAATAATATAGAGAGAAATAAGCCTGTAAAATAACAGAAAATGTACTGGCAGTTTATTACAAGGTTTCTGTAGTGTAATATACAACAGCAATCCAGACAATGTGTCACTTTAAACTATTAGAAATGTTCATAAAAGTCACTCTTCAAACTTCTCAAGGTTAAAAGTTGTTGGAAGAAAGATCAATGTGCCATAAAGCAATTCAAAAGCAGAAATAAACGGAGAAAATAAAAAAATAGTAAACATGAATCACAAAATATGGAAAAATGCTAATTGACGGATATTTTTTACAGTGTGGCATAAATGAATGATTACATTATATAGTATTATTTTTTTTATTATTTCCTATACAATTCTGGTGAAATACCACATTTCATTTTTCATAATTTCTTTCCAAAAATGTCATATTTTCGAACAGAATTTTAAAAAATCATACAAATTAACCATAATTCGCAGACAGGGGCGAATTTAGTGATTTGGGGGCCCTAAGCAATTCCAGGTATGGGACCCCAGCATTTTTGAAAAATGAACTGCATGTTAAAAAGTTTAATTGTTTTCTTGTAGTCTTAATTGTTTTCTTTCGGCTAGAATAAAAGCCGTTTTAATTTTTTAAAGACCATTTTAAGCACAAAATTATTAGCCCCTTTAAACTATATTTTTTTTCGATAGTGTACAGAACAAACCATCTTTATACAATAACTTGCCTAATTACCCTAACCTGCCTAGTTACCCTAATTAACCTAGTTAAGCCTTTAAATGTCACTTTAAGCTGTTTAGAAGTGTCTTGAAAAATATCTAGTAAAATATTATTTACTGTCATCATGGCAAAGAAAAAATAAATCAGTTATTAGAGATGAGTTATTAAAACTATTATGTTTAGAAATGTGCCGAACAAATCTTCCCTCCGTTAAACAGAAATTGGGGAAAAAAATAAACAGGGGGCTAATAATTATCTTAATAATATCTTTAAATTATTATGTTCATAGCTTCATAATATTTTAATTGAACCATTAAAGGCATATGGTCTGTTTTGACGATGGTTTTTTGGTATTTTTTTGTATTTTGAACGAGTCGGGAACCTTGCTGTCTATGAAGGATGAGGGAGCTCTCAGATTTCATCTAAAATATCTCGAGGGTTTGGAACAGAATAAAGGTGAGTATTTAACAACATCATTTTAATATTTGAACCCTTTAATGTTTTAATATGAAATCAGTAGTCCACTATATTTGTGTGCACTTTGTTTTCGTAACCACACTCAGAATCATTCATATCAGTATTTGCCTTTGCTGGCCTATATATCTGTTATCGGCATTCAAATATAAAGGATTCTCGGTTATTTATATGTGTCTAAATTTCCACAATCAGTACATCCCTACACAAAACTCACCATGCCCTCCACTGCCTCTCCAGTTCCATCGACGGGGGCGCATTCAGACGCGTGACCATAGCAAAAACAGTTTCCTCTGACCACCATGTCGTAAATTGCATAGTAGTACTTCTCCTTGATCTCGATACGTGAGTCCAGCAGGTTGTCGCCGAGAGTGTGCAGTTTAGTGAACTTCACCCTCAGATTAGTGATCTTCAACATGTCTAGAGAATGTGCAAAACGAGAAGTTAGTAATATAAACATTTCGTTGGTCTGTTTAGGTTTTATGATATTTGATCATCAATATAGTACACACACAGCCTCATTTTTTCTAACCATGTACTATATTACAACTGTATTGCACTAATTATTTAAAGGTGCAGTATGTAAGTTTGACACCCAGTGGTTGAACTAGGTATTGCACTCCTGGATCAAAACAAACTGAAGCGCGGGTTGCCAGATTGAGTACAGGAGCGAGTGATTTAAACTGTGTTCTAAATAAAAGCAACGACACGCAATAGAGGGAATATTCTCCATATTAAAATGAGTTTTTGTCAAAACCATCACCTCGAATTGATATATAACGGCTTCTATTTCTCACAGCTGAACAACAGAAACCTATGACAGTGGTCACCTCAAGTAAACCTCATGTGCTTTATTCAGTGCTAAATGCTAACAATGTGAGTTTGAATACCATTTTACATGACATGTATTGCCATATACTGAAAGCAGAAGCAGATAGTTCACCTCAGATCTTGAAAATACAATAAACCGTTTGAAATTGAACTTGAGAACTAAACACACATGAGTGATTCAGCATCTACATTTAATGATGTTAAAGAGGGCTAACGTGTATTAAATAGATTCTAAACCTTACCGTTCCGTGAGTGAGTGCATATTCTGTGCTTCTGTATTTAAATTTCTGTCGTGTTTGGTCTGGTGCAAACAGCCAAATTGCTCATCACTGTGTATCTCGTCATGAAGCGTGTTGTTAGGACACGCGGTTACAATGTAACCTGCTCACCTAATGTTTACGTTCATAATATTTATATCATTTGCTAATTAATAACCTCATGTGGAACTGAGGCCCCGTTTACACTAGTACGTTTTAGTTTTAAAGCGGCGTTTTACAATGAAAACGATCCGCGTCCACACTAGCGTTTCACTCACCGTTTCTGAACAGTTCTGCGTCTACATTAAAACGGTGAAAACGCACATCACGTGATCACACACACATACCCTATGAGAGTTGTGCACGTCGGACTGTTCATCACGGATCTCCCGCTGGATCTAATCTCACTATATTTGTTAAACGTGATATTAAATTCATCTTCTTGTCTATGTCTAACGACATATTCCCCGACTTTGGTCTTTTGAATCTATTACTTGTTCTCAGGTAACGTGCTTTGGCTGTGCGCAAAGATAAGTTAGGGTAATATCCTAATTAATGTAACCGCTGACACCACATCGAACTGATTGTTTGCCTTAATTTTCTCTATTGTATAAAGTTATTGTACGTAATACTTTTATAATGGCCTTTATTATTTATTAAAACTGATATTCAATGAAAGAGAGAGGGTATGTTTCGTATTTTCAATGAAAATGAAAGGAGCCAGTAATGTTATAGGCTCCGTTTTGTTATAAATATGCATGAAGATGACGCTCATATCATGCAGCTACACGACGCCTCAACATTTTTGATGTCTGTTAAGTTGTTAATATCAAAATGAAAATAGGCAGTTCCTCACATCATGTTTTCATTTTATTGTCAAGATAGTGAAACAGCATAGCCAGGGTGATGTGAATGACTTTATAAAGTACACACTCGGAAGTTTGTTTTGCATATCAAACTTGCAAAGTCTGAACTTACAAGGAGAGGATGCAGGACTGAACTGTGTGAAGGCTACTTAATATTGAGGGAAAAGCCCCAATCAGATAGGCGAATGTCTGCAGCCCCGCCTCCGTTTTCAGATGTCTTCGTTTTCCCCCATCTACACTGACACGGAGCAGCAGCGTTTTAGAATGAAAACGGCCTCTTTAGCGTTTCCAAAACGCTCCGTTTTTGGGGCTCGAAAACTCTGGCGTAGTGTGGACGGATAACGTAACCGTAGCAAAACTTATGCATTTTAAAACTAAAACTTATTAGCATAAACGGGCCTGAATCTGTCTCATTTTGAAGTCTAGTGTCCACCGGAAGTCGCATTTCGGTCACAGACACATGCTTTCAGAGCCTTTCTGAATGAATAAATGAATTAAATATAGCGGTTTTCCACCAAGGCAACCCAGAGTGCTGAAATATAATTGGCTAAACTGGCATTGGGCGGGTTAAAAGAACATAAACAAAGACAGCGTTCCGGCTCGGAAAAGACATTTTCAAAGCAGAATATCTGACTTCAGCATTGTTTGTCAGATAAACAGGTATGTTCACTTAGCATGTTTCTTAAAGGTGCTGTGTGTAAGTTTTTGACTCTTCTAAAGCATAAAAATACCATAATATGTGTGCAGATATTTGTACATTATATAATATGCTAATGTACAGATACAAAGATTAACATTAGGAATTAATATTAAAATCAGTTAAAAGAAAATGTGACTGCTTTTTTTTTAATGCCCTTACTTTGAATTCTGGGGCTGTAGGGATCCTCAATCCTGAAAGCTGGATCCAAAACCCTAAAAATGACCTTTAGAAACGAAAGAAAGAAAAAGTCAACAAAACAAATCCAGTATTAAAGGAAGAATTCACTAGAAGGGCAGTAAATACTCATAGTCGCTCACCTCGCCCTCAGTCGAGGGTTCGATGTCAGAGTAGCGAGAATCGCATATAACATCGTCCACTTTGGTCATGGGCCCGTGAGAGACAGAGGGGAAGGAGGACTCGCAGTCATAAGCAAAGTAACGGTAAACTTGCCAAGTGTTCCCAAAGTCTGCTGAACGCTCGATCACCATTGCAGCTGGTCGGAACGTCTGTGATAGAGGACATAAATTCGGCATTAATACTTTCAATATTGATGATAATCTTGTTTCACCAGCAGTAACCTTTACACAATAGTTTTACTTATTTTTCAGTTTGAATTTTAATTGTATTGAAAATGACATACCAAGATCTCATAACACTAAATAATGACAAAATATGACATTTTTAATTAGGCTTTTAATAGAGATACACCAATATAAAAAAGCCTAATTTAATTATTTATATGTTACAAACAGACAACTGGACAACATTAAAATATTTTGTGTAATCAAAACATGAAATGCTAAAAAAAAAAAAAAGTTTTAAATGCTAATATTTAATTTAGGGATCTCAACATTATACTATATTGCTAATGTTTATTTTACAATTAGCTAATTATTATTACATGTCCTACTAATAGGGTAGAAACATACTTTCCAGTGCATATCATAATATAATAAATAAAATTATATCTTGAAATACATTTTATTTTTATTCTTTACTTTAATTTTAGCAGTGTTTTCTGTTTGTCATTTGTACTTTTTTAAATAAAAATATACTTTATGAAAATAAATTTTCACATTTAAAGTTTTTAAAGTGTATACATACATACATATATATATATATATATATATATATATATATATATATATATATATATATATATATATATATATATATATATATATATATATATATATATATATATATATATATATATATATACAGGGCTTTAAATTAACACCCGCCAACCCGCCAAATGCGGGTAGATTTCAGTTGTGGCGGGTTATACAGCCACCCCTACTAGCCACTTTGGATGGCTGAAACTCATTTTTAAATTGCCAGTGCTGGCTTGTCGTCACTACAGATTAGACTGTTAGTTTATGACTGTTTGTCAATATGCGTACAAATGTGATCTCAGAAACGAGAAGCAGCACGAATGACAAAAGAAAGCAGGTGAATAATGAATGAGAGGATCGCGCGCACGGTGAGACAGGCTTTCCTCACTCACTGACGAGGGCTTTAGGGTGCTTTCACACCTGCCTTATTTAGTTCGGTTGAATCGCACTAGAGTTCGTTTTCCCTCTTGGTGCGGTTCGTTTGGGCAGGTGAGAACGTAGCAATCGCACTCGGGTGCGCACCAAAAGCGGACCAAAAAAGCGTACCGAGACCTGCTTGAAGAGGTGGTCTCGGTACGCTTTCAAACGAACCCTGGAGCGGTTCGTTTGTGGTGAGAACATGATCCAAACTAAAACAGACCCAACCGCAAAAAGTACTGAGCCTTTTGGACTAATCCAGCTGCCGTAGTCCGATGCGCTGTCTATGGGGTTTAGGGGAAAAATATTTGTTGACAGCGCTTTACCAACAGTTTTAAACAGAGAGACAGAGACAGAGAGACAGAGAGAGAGAGAGAGAGAGAGAGAGAGAGAGAGAGAGAGAAACATTACCTGATGGATCGTTGGTAATATTTCCGGAAGATGACCATGTCGCAGTTTAGCTAAATTAATTCACGCCTTCTCCTAACGCCTTCGCCGATTGCAATGCATTAAAACATTGTTTTCCAGCCGCAGCCGCGCTTCATTCTCGAAATGTATAGTTTGTCTAAAGTGATGTATACAAACTACATAGTATACTATGACCAGGGATACTGCGTCAGCCAGCGCAGCGACATTGTGTGTCTGCCGGTTTGTTTACTTGCAGTAGTTCCACGTGAATTCTGACCAATTGAAAAGCAGTTTAGGAAATACGTTCAATAACATTTGGCCAGTGAGTGATGTAGAGTTTGTCACATGACTGCATTTTGGTTCGTTTCAACTGGTTCGGACCAAAGCAATCAGTGTGGTGTGAAAGGGACCCAAAACGGCAGAAAAATGCTACAATGTATCATTTGTTGCCCTTGGTCCGGACCAAATGAACCGAACCACATATGTGAAAGCACCCTTAGTGTCACGCGCACAGATGATTTGATGCGCACGAGTGTTTAAAAGTTTCCTCACTCGAAGCAACCGTGCCTGGAAACGAAACTAGTGCGATGCTCGTGCACCCACAGTCCTTCAAGGGCTCGAGATTCTTTGTGAGCAGCAGCAGTTGTTGTCGCTTTCGCTTTAACCATTCTTTGAACAGATTATTAATTGGCCTAACATTAACCGTGAGCGGCGTCATCCTTTCATTATCACGCACGGAATGTTTTTACCCGCTTTCTTTTGCTTGCTGTTATTTTTGTTATTATAGTTTAATAATCGTCCTTTACAATAATATTGCTTTAATATGTTGTTGTATGCATAGTTAACCGGTGATCTGGGAGCCAGAACAGACCACTGTGCACAGTTTTAGATGCGTGAGAATATATATTTTTAATGTCAGCTGTTTTGTTGAATAAAAAGTGTACGTAGTGTTTTGACACATTATTTAAAATTTGTGGCAAGGAAATAATTAGTTTGGTGTGGCCAGAGGAAAAAAAAGGTAAATCCTTATTGTGTTGAGCCCTAAAAAGTCCTGTGAAAGAAAACTAATTGCAATGCGACACTTTTTTTTATGAAAGCACAACCCATTTGCTCATGCTCATTGAGTAAGCTCATAAACAAAAACAGTGAAATGAACAAGGAGGCAAGTGGAAAAAACACAAAGTCTAAATGAAGTAATTTTAGCATGCCAAAGTCAAATTTTTGCATATAATATATATTTTCCCAACAACAAAATTGTGCCTAGTGAAAATGGTGAGTGGCTAGTATTGGTGGAAAACTACTAGCCACAGTGGCTGGTGATATATATATAAGTTTTTTTTAACTACTTTAAATTCAATTTATTTTTGAATTGGGTTTTGTTTAGTTTTTAGTTTAGTTTTAGTTTAGTTTTGTTTAGGTTTTATAGTTTGACAAACTTTAGAGTTTCAATATATAAGGTGTTAAGATATAATATCAAAATGCAATAGATTCAACACAGACTCATTGGGAAAATGTGCCCAGGGAGACGTTTCATGAGAACCGAGAAATGTGTGCCTCGAGGTACATAATGCATATGACATATTTGAGATTGTCAAAGTCAAAAGTGTACACAGTGATCTCGAAAAGAATTGGGTACAGGGTACATATTTCTCAGTTCTCAAAATTGTACCCCTGGGCACATATCTCCAATACGCCTGTGGTTAGAAATTGCTAAAATGTTCTATTTTGCTGAAATACTCTATCAATCTCAGATTTAGATAGTACTTGTATTGGGCCAATTCAATTGTATTATACAAATATAGTCATGTCCAAATGACCACTGTTGTTCTGTTGCCGCAGGTCATTAACTCTGCACTTTCTGATTTCTTTCGACTGCAATGCTGAAGTGCGATCATGCTGAAATGTAATCTTCATTCGAAGCATTCCAGCCGTCTCAGTCGACTACACAGCTGGGTTTATCCAGACCTCCCACAGCTCCCACACACTGAGCAACACTTCCCCTCCTTCAGGCCTAAATCCACATCAACCCCCCTTCATTCCCACATTCCCACATAACGATCTCCAATCTCACCTCAGGCCCGGGACAAGACGACACCTTCCCCCTCAAACAAACACACACATGCGCACAAACACACATACACACATACACACACACACAGGAGTCCCCGAAGCACTCACTTTAAAGGTCATGATGAGGTGGGTGAAGTGGAACTCAGCCTCCAGGTCCAGCTGGATCGTGACGTTCTCCAGGCCTGAGAGGAAAAAAACACGTCACATTTGTTAATGCTAGGGGTGTAACGATACTACAAACCGGACCGAAATATCGCGATACACCAACCACAATAACAAAGGAGCAAATGACTCTTTCAGCAACCTAAAACACGAACAAACTGCCATGTTTAACTATTACCATCGCCTTTTGGACTATTATGAACTCGGAATGATGGAATTACTTTTAAACAGAGGCTACATGTGCTGCTAAAGATACAGCTGAGAGGTTTGCACTGACTGTGTTCTATGTTGCATGTTGTTTTTAAACCCAAATAAGGACTAAATGTATGCTGTGTGTAGTTTTTCTGTAATTGATAACATATCGGAGACTGTAAGGGTCTGTATGTGTTTATATATGTTGCATTTATTTATTTATTTTATATACTGTAGGCTATTTCGCATCATTGATCTGCAGTTATAATCAAATCATGTTCATAGAAAGGTTAGTAATAAACATTTATACACAAGTATTTATGTGTATAAAGCATCTGTTTTATGAGAAGTGCTTCTCATATGATATGTGAACGACCCGTACAGCTTTACTTTGACATTTTGAGGATGATGTCGACTGAAACTTTGTTCTACATCACGCCCACCAAAAGGGCACCATTGGTACCCTTTAAGCAGTGGAAACGCAAGCCTGACAAAGGTGACCTTTACCGACCCGTACCGTACCGTACTGTACCACTAAGTGGAAACAGGCCATAAATGAAGACAGATTTTCCATTTTTGTGGTGAACTATCCCTCTAAAAAGTAAATACATCATTGTATTCTTATTAAAATTACAAAAAAAAAGGATTAATAATAATGTAACAGATGTATTGCTTATTCTAGTTAACTAATGGGATCTTACTGTAAAATACATCTGTAAATGTATACTTTAGCAATATAGCTTCAGCGCAGATTACTGTTTTAACAGGAACATCTGCAACTTGTACATTACGAAGCGATGCACAATTGCTCTAACAGTACTCATAAACTCCCACTGCTCTACAGTTATATTGAACATCTGCTTTTTTTAGTGGAAATGCTTTGGGGGTCTATAAACTTCAAAACTAAGAATAAACAGAGTTGTATCTTTAATTATGTAGGAGGTCACCCCCTGTATTCTCAGACTTTTGCTCCCGTTATCTCTCATGGGTGATTATTTCTCTGTCCTCCTCGTACCCTCTCCTAAACTATACATTCGCAGGATTCTCTGGTTGCGTTCATGGCCCCTCGTTTCCTGTTTCGCATTTCACACTCCTCCACTGCAATATGCAGTAAATCTCAAGATTTCCATTTCCTCATGTCATTGAGGAACATATGGCTTGTGGGATTGTATATTCTGACAGCTTGTAACGGCTGGATCTTCTCCATGTTGGCTGAAGATGTTTCCACGCTAATCTGAGAGGGTTTGTTGGTTTTAGGATAACGGGAATGTTCCCAGGTACAAACACATGGATGGATTAAAAAAGAGATAGATGTCAATTTAAGTTATTATTCACTGAAAGTCTTGCTTGTAACTTTGAAATAGTTTCAAGCACTTCATGTAATTCAAAACTGTAAAACCAATTTAAAAACTTGCATTAAAAGTTCCAGGTTTTTTTTTTTTTTAGAAACTGTGCGTAGTGTTAACACCCTCTAAGATAAAGAAAATGAAAAACATGCAATATAAAAAATGTATTTTAAAATGTTTTAGCTTAGCTTTTAGTAGCAAGTACTTAAACGTACTTACCTTAAAGGGTTAGTTCACCCAAAAATGAAAAAAAAAATCATTATTTACTCTCCCTTGTTCCAAATCAGGGGTGCGTTTCCCAAACAACGACGTAACTCGCGGCTGAACTATCATAGTGCGATGCATCGTTTGGCAAACGAACGATGTAGTGACGAGTGTTTCCCAAAACCCGTAGTTTCTCTGTCGCAGATCCATCGCTTAAACCACGTAAAACGCCCATAATGATGCTCTAAACGGGGTGGAGTAACTTCTTTAGAGAGCAACCCCATCATTTCTTTGTGCAAATTATATTGTTTTACACAAACACGCATTTAAAATAAAATCCAATATTAGTTTTGGTAAAAACATGCACTCGTTTTCCATATTAAATGAAATAAATGTAAATGGCAGATATAGGGCCTGTGTTTGCTTTACTAATATTATTGAGAAGTTGAACATTACATATTCTATTCTAAAACATAAAATCACTTACAAAAGCTAACACTATTCTAATATCATATATAAATCATACAAATAAATAAATAATGAGGCTATTTATTATAATTATATTTACTTTAATAATAATATTAATGATGATGATGATGATTATTATTACTATTATTATTATTTAGGATATTGTTTATTTATAAACCACAGCAGAAAGTTCTAACCAACAGACCCATGTCATATACAGCAGAGAAACTTAATAAATAACCCACTATAAAATAAAAGAATTAACGTATGCTATGTTTTTTATTTTCACAAGCTTTGGAGACGCAACATAATTTCCGCTTTTAAATATACCTATAGCTTTCGCCATGTGGCTGTGTTCAAAATGATATTAATGTTTTCAAAGTGCACTGCGAAGGGAGCGCAATTGTAAACATGAAGATCGCTAAAACTGAACTGTAAAAATACTTTGAAAGCTAATTACACCTAAGAGAGATGACCTTAATGCTTTTTTATTTTTAATAATTCCAGCTTTGAATGTTAGAATGTTCTAAATGAATAAGGCATAGGGGGGATAAGTGGGAATAGAACACAGCCAGGAACTATGCTTCTAACTACAGCTCCAGTGGTGTAGTTTCAAGTGTTCAAGTTTGCGACGCAGTTTGCGAATGTTCGTTGGAGCGATGGATTTGGGAAACAGCAAATCAACGAACTATGTTTGTAACGACGGAACTTGCGACCTTAGTTGGCTAACGATGGTTTTGGGAAACGCACCCCAGTTTGAGTTTCTTTCTACTGTTGAACACAATAGAAGATATTTTAAAGAAAGCTGGAAACCTGCAACCCTTGACATCTATAGTATAGGTTTTTCCTACTATGTAAAGGCTGATTTATACTTCTGCGTCAAGCGCACGCGTATGCTTTGGCGCAGTCTACACATGGACGCATAGCCCTTCGCCATGGCCGTCGGCGATGTTGACGCGCACCTCTCAAAAAATGTAACGCGTATCGCAAGCTCTGTGATTGGTCAGCTTGGTAGCGCTGACGAGTGTGGGCGGAGGTGAGAGCCGCTTGCCCGATGCAGAGAGAGTTTACATGTGTGGAGTCCGGTGAAGGAGCTCCGGATGGAGACTGTTGTTTTGTGTTTACCTTATGATTAAAGTTGTTTCACGTCTGCCGGTTCCCGCCTCAAAATGAGCGAGTTTGAGCCACTTGTACATTACGGAAGTGTTCAGAAAAAACAGAACACCAGTGAAGAAACGCGACACAGAGGAACATAAACACCTACTGCCTGCTAGCGTTTCGGAAGTGTTATTGCAGAGAAACAGAAACAGCACGCAGAAGTATAAATGCACAGCTAAGCGCGAGGCTTGCGCCGTGGGTCACGCCGATCACTTGACGCAGATTTATAAACCAGGCTTAAGTCAATGGTTACAGGTTTTCAGCTGTCTTCAAAATATATTCTTTTGTGTTCAACAGAAGAAAGAAACTTATAAAGGTTTGGAACCACTTTAGGGTGAGTAAATAGTAATAGTAAATAATTATTTTTTTTTTGTATTTGGTTGAACTACTCTTTTAAAGTTGTTTTTACATAGTTTTGAAAAACCATACCGCCATTTAAACTAATACTAAAGTACAAAATTGAAGACATTTCTTACAATATTTAATCAGTGTGGGTGTCCTAATAATATTTTTTCAAAAATATATTTTTAAACTTCTTTTTCATATATAATACTTGATTTTGATTTTAATAGGAAGTTATACAATATTATATTTGTGCATATACATTAGATTAGCCAGTACTAAAGCCAAATCTGGAGCTAATCTAACAAAATAACATACGATTAAAGTCCAAAAACTAGTACACCCAAATTTATATATTATAGAAAAATATTAAATACAAATTTTAAAAAGAGGAAAAATCAGGAGAAAGCTATTTTATTTATTTATTTATTTATTTATTTATTTATTTTATTTATTTATTTTTAATTTGAGTTGAAATTTTGTAGGTTGTAATTTATTTTTGCATTATTTTGCTTGAATTTAATTGTATTATCTTTCAATTTCTAAACATGTTCGGTGATTAAAATATTACTTTAATAAATATATCTGGTTAATAAATCTGTTTTGTTTAAATGCAATAAAATACATTGCCTATATTCACTGAGAAATGGATAAAAATAATCATTTTCAAAATGGGGTGTACTCAATTATGCTGAGCACTGTATATGCCTTGGTTTTAGTTAATTTTTTCAAATATCAATAAGCAGTGAAGCAGTCTGGCTATTGTTTTTCTAAGAAATAATATACCATATAATATACAAAATAATAATTATTATTTTGTAATTTTTAAATACAATTTTATATTTCCAAATATAATATTTTCACAAAACAACTGTGCTATTTATTACTGTTTCAGGTTACTGTAAAAAGCTCAGTTTTCAAATTTCGGCTGAAATCTTCAGGTAGAAAACTCTTTCCCAAGGGAAAAAAAGGGTTGCCATTCCTCAGCTTAAAGACTGGTCATAACCTTAACAGGTCAGCAATTACACAACTGCTTTAAAGGAGTTAAGTCCCTCTTTTTGGTCTGATTATGGGGGGGACTAACAGACACTAATGAGAGAGAGTTCCCTCTAATAAGACCTTGTTTCACAGCCTTCCCATGAGAACCATAGGAATAGCACAGTCCTTCACATCCGTTACTGAACAAGCGCTGAAAATAGTGCTGAAAAGGAAGGAAGATTGAGCAATTGTCCTGTTTGGATTCACAGGTCAACTCACCATTTTCCGACTGCCACCATGTCTTGAGGCGGTTCGGGGCGAACGTTGTGACAACGTTTTCAACGCTGTGGCTGGTTACTTGGTGCGCCGTCTCATTGTAGGCCTGCCTGGAGTCGCACACAAAGCACTTCTTCTCTTCCTGTGATGGAGTGGGAAAGCCAAATAATGTCAATTGCATTCTTGTAACTCTCCTGATGAACTGAGTGACTGTGAAGTACATTGGAGGTACTGAAACAAGTCAACCCACTTAGTCTGATTTACATGATGCAGCTTTTTCAACGTCTGAAGGCCTACAGAGAGCATTGGTTTCATGTGTTCGCCAGATGTTTCTTTCCTACATTTTTTTCTCTTCATTAAAATCAAATTAAAGCAATTTTGCTATCTTGAAAATGGAGTAGGGTTTTGTAATCTGACTAGTGTTTTAAAGTGAGTTCCTGCCTCCTCCTTTACCGCTATTTGACCTATAACACAAAGAATAGGGATGACATCACCTCCGTCGTTTTAATGAGCGTCTACAAACCAAGACAAACGTTGTACTACGAAGGTTTGTCTGCGATGACACCACTTAAGTCTCAAAGGATAACGTGTGAAAAGAGATGAAGATAGACGATCGACAGATCTGATGCAATGGTGTAAATCAAATTGCTGGTGACGAGACAACTTAGAAGCAATTATGAGTGATTATCGCTCAGCCGTGGCATCAACAAACCCCTATAAACCTACAAGTAGGCTTATTTGAAGATTTTGAAGACCCTCATAACATGTTCAATGGTCCTATGTAAAACTGTTGAAGGGGTTTTGTCTAGTAGGAAGTAGTCTAGACATTCAAAGGACGCAGATCCTGAATCAAGTCTCTAAAGACAAACATATTTTCATTCCAAAAACACCCACATGGAAATACAGGACGGTAATAAAAGCTCTTTCTGAAGATGTTCCAGATTCAAAGCCCTGAGGGGTGTTGGGAGAAATCCCACAAGTGGGAAAACGCACATAAATCTTCAATAAGGGTATTAAAATATAATTATCAGGCCAAATTTAGAGCCCACAGGGGTTTAGTTTTAATTTCGCATGTACATATATCAATTGACATCATGACGTTGCCATAAAATAATGCTTATCTATGCAACATTTTAGAACTTAAGGTCACATCCCTTTAATTTCCACCACTATGAACTTATGTTGGCTCATTCACAATCTCATCACAACTCTAATTCAGTCAACAGTCCGTCTGACTGATACTTTCCCATTTCATATTTAGCCAGTAATTAAAAAGAAGTATTTTGAGGTTACCTGCAAATGACTGACGATACAAAAGGGCTCAGGTTTGTGGACTCCGCATGTTGAGGTGGCCAAGAGCTGCTCAGCTCTTCCGATGAGCAGATCTCCTGTGGCTGGATAACAGCTCCCTTCTGTGCAAACATCTCCCAGCTCAGGCACATCTGCCAGAGCCCAGGCCCCTAGAACTTTGTGGGTGTAAAAACAAAAAAAGCTTTTTGTGTAAATCTGTATTAAATAAATAAATTTACATTCTTTGATGAATTATCGATCTTTTTTTTCCTCAGGATTTGCCATTAATGGGTATGTTTTAAAGTAAAATGTTACTTTGGGTTTTATTTAATAAACAACTAATATGTCATCGATATTTTAAATAGGAATATCATCATTCAGAACATTTATTTGCCAAAAAAAGACAAAAGATGTCAATATAAATGACTGTTATTTTTATTAGTATGACCTATACTCGTTTTCTGCATAGATTTGATCGCAGTAAATTGATTTAATTTAATACAAATGAAATTTAAAAAAAGCATTTAGATGTTATGCCACAACAACAAATATAATTCACAAGTAAACATGCAATTACTTGAAATACATAACATTTATATAAAGACAAGTTTCGATTTATTTTTGGAAGTTAAAAAACTCTACTTGAGTAGCTCAAATGAACTACAAAAGAGACTTTTCTTCAGCAAAGCTAAAATGAAACTTACTTGAAAGGGCTGCGAGCTGTAACAGCATATTTCCAGTTTCTTTCTTCAGCCGGAGTGCAGTAATCCTTTTGTGCGGGGAAACTGCAGCGCTGAATCTGATCTCTGCACACTGCTGCTGCTTGACTGCAGCTGGAGGAGCTGCGCGAAACTTTTTTTTCCTCAGCCGCTCAAGTTGTGCGCATGCGTCTCCCTCCCCCATTCACAAAACTCACGAAGGTGGTCTCATGGGTTCAGTAAGTCAAAAACGGATAAAACTAATTAAGAATACGCAGAAGTGTAAATGCAAGTCGATTCGACTGTATATACATGTCAAATAGATAGCAAATATTTACATAGAGTGTGGAAAACGTGCTGTTTAATGGGATTTACAACCATATCTCAGACTGAGTGGATTTCTTAAGTACCCGAATGTTACAGCAGCATTGTTCGAGTTTGTGTGTTTACAAAATCGTCAAATGGGTATGGCCAAAAACTAAAAGGCCTAATATTATGATATTTATTTTTATTTTGGTAGCGACAAAATGTCAAATGATACTGTTTTTAATTATATTAGTGCAGTTGACTTTATGCACCACGTGTTAAAATGTATCTCCAAGGCGCAAATAGTGATGCTACATGTTAGGAGGGAGCGGGGATGAAAGTAAAAAATTTTCATAACCTAATTTTAATGGATAATATTTTTAGCAGAAATATATTTTTTGCTGTGGTTACTAACTCACAACAGTGGTCTATCATAATTAGCTGCTGTTTTGTATCAGTGTAAAACAAGTCCAATATAACTTCACTGTAAACAAAAGTTGCATTGTTATTGTTGACCCCATAAGCAGGGACGGAAGTAACACATGGGTGGGTCAAAAACACAACAATATTTGCTAGATTTACTGGCTTAATCTTGTTTATTTTAAATATATCCGACTATGACATTATTAATGCACATTTTGTCCTTTATTTTTGCAACAAAAAAAAAGACATATTAAACAGCATTTTCAGAATTAATTAATTTTAGTTCCATCAAATGTTTTAAATGCAATCCAACAATGCAAAATAGTAAAATTTTCTTTAATTTTTGAATATGTTTTATTATTATTGGCAATATGCATTAATCTTATAAAACATATTAGTCAAAACACTGAAAACTAATTCATTCAATCTTTCATTTTCTATTTGGCTTAGTACCTTTATTAATCAAGGGTCACCACAGTGGAATGAACCGCCACTGAAAACTAATTTGGATTTGAAAAATAAGGTATGAGGGCGACGCAGTAGCGCAGTAGGTAGTGCTGTCGCCTCACAGCAAGAAGGTCGCTGGGTCGCAGGTTCGAGCCTCGGCTGGGTCAGTTGGTGTTTCTGTGTGGAGTTTGCATGTTGGGTTTCCTCGTGGGTTTCCTCCAAGTGCTCCGGTTTCCCCCACAGTCCAAAGACATGCGGTATAGTAAATAGGGTAGGCTAAATTGTCCGTAGTGTATGAGTGTGAATGAGTGTGTGTGAATGTTTCCCAGAGATGGGTTGCGGCTGGAAGGGCATCCGCTGCGTAAAATGCTGTATAAATTGGCGGTTCATTTCGCTGTGGCGACCCCGGATTAATAAAGGGACTAACCCGAAAAGAGAATGAATGAATGAAATAAGGTATGCTTAGTGTTTGTCTTGACATGAGAAATGTTTAAAAATCCACAAATGCACAGAGAGCTATCCACAAATGCACACTGATCTACAAATGCACAGGACGGAATTCACATATAAATGTTTGTATAAAAAAATATATGTGTATGTTTTTTATTTGCAAGTCTAACTTTACTTACATGTGAATAGAATTAAGGTTTGTGGAACTCTTAAGATTTATTTGTGGATCTCATTGTATTTATTTGTGAATATACTTGATATTTGACAATCGCTTCACATTTATTTTTGGATCGTGTTATAATTGTTTGAAATTATGAAACAATTCTCCCTCCATGCTCTTGCCATTTAAACCTGACTTACTTTTAAACTGAAAAACTCAGAGATTGCAAACTCAAAGATGTGTTATTGCGCTAAATAACCTGTAGATTGATCATTAGTTTGATGCATGAGAAGAGAAACACGACTTGTAATGATGAAAATAGAACAACTGTGATTAAAAACAGAAATTCGGAGCTAACCGCAGGACACAAAATCAGCTGATATTTGGCTGCTCCATCAAGGGTTGCATGCTGAATGTGCTGTTATGGCCTGGAAATCAAATGTTGTCAGGCCTTTGAGAAAACTGCTTTGTGTATTTCATCCCACGTTACTTTCGTCCGCTATGTTCCATGGTTTTAAGAAAAACATAAAGCCTTATATAGTATTGCAACAGAAAATTACCATATTACATGAACAAAACTAATTTCTCAAGCATAACTATTACAAATTCCTATAACAGTTTTGCAAACAATAAGCTATTCTTCCAGTGATGTGACCTGTGATCAGTGAAATGGCCGTAAATAAGTGGGGATTCCTCAGTAATTAGTCAGTTCAAAGGTGAGTCAAAGAGCAGGAGGTTCATGTGAATCTTGTCTCCGCTGAGTTAAATGAGTATAATAATCCAAATGACCAGACACAGAAACAACAGTCTGTCATATTAGGTGTTAAGAAGTAACCCGGAGCTTTTGATTATCAGTGTATTCAGGCCAGTTATTTAGGTGTAATGCAAGTCCTCCAAAGCACACGGCGGAAAAGTGAATCTAACTTGGTCATTCACAAAGGCTTTTTCCTTTGTTTTCTCTTTGCAAACTTCAGGAAGAGATTAGGTGAGATGACACAACTGTACTATCTGCAAACCCTGAAAGACTGAGGTTTAATCATTCGGCAGACTGCCTGACTTATACTCAGGAAATAAATGCTGGTTAGTTACTTAAAAAATGTACTTAAGATTGTTGCACCTACATGAATAGGTTTAAATCAATTCAGAAGTACTATTTAAAAGTAATGTTGAGTCAAAAAGTAAAATCGGATAATAATTTTCCAGTTGTCTGTTTGAGTTTCTTTCTTCTATTGAACACAAAATAATATATTTTAAGAATGTTAGAAACTGTTGTTTATAACCACTTGAGGGTGAGTAAAAAGTATTAGTGAGTAAAAATGTGTTTATTTTTGGGTGATTTATTAAGTGAACTACTTAAATTATTTTAAGTGCTGGGTGACGCAGTGGCGCAGTAGGTAGTGCTGTTGCCTCACAGCGAGAAGGTCGCTGGTCAGTTGGCGTTTCTGTGTGGAGTTTGCATGTTCTCCCTGCGCTCTTGTGGGTTTCCTCCGGGTGCTCCGGTTTCCCCCACAGTCCAAAGACATGCGGTACAGGTGAATTGGGTAGGCTAAATTGTCCGTAGTGTATGAGTGTATGGATGTTTCCCAGAGATGGGTTGTGGCTGGAAGGGCATCCGTTGCGTAAAACATATGCTGGATAAGTTGGCGGTTAATTCCGCTGTGGCGACCCCAGATTAATAAAGGGACTAAGCCGAAAATAAAATAAATGAATGAATGATTTTAAGTGCTCAGAAAGCTATGAATGACTCCCACTTTCCCAGTTATTTAAGTTGAGAGGTCTCTGAAATGTTTCAAACTTTCCAGATGAGGATTGTGACGTCACTGTGATTCTGTCTAACTCTTTGTGACCTTCCTTAATCTTTAGAATACAAATTAAGATAGTTTAGGTAAAACTCTCTCATTTACACCCTACCAATTCAGTACATGCAAACTCCACATAGAAATGCCTCCTGGTCAAGCCAGGATTCAAACCAGTGACATTCCTGCTGCGAGGCAACTGTGCTAACCCAACGCTATCTCACGGCAATTCGTAACGTTTTGATTAGTGGCTAATTCGTATGAATTCGTACGATCTAATTCGTACAAATTAGTACGATTTGCCCATCACCCAATGACGGTTGGGGTTAGGGGTGGGGTTGGGTGCCACGCCTCCTTTTTAAAATCGTACATTTTCGTACGACTGAACTCATACGAATTAGCCACTAAACTGACAAAACGTAAAATACGTACGTTTCCTCGTGAGATCAGGCTGGCTAACCACATATAACCCCGAAATAAGTTTATTTGATTTTAATAATTGATTTAATTTTCATTCATTCATTCATTTTCTTTTCAGCTTAGTCCCTTTATTATTCCGGGGTCGCCACAGCGGAATGAACCGCCAACTTATCCAGCACGTTTTACGCAGCGGATGCCCTTCCAGCCGACACCTATCTCTGGGAAATGATTTAGTTTTTTTTTTTAGATATTTCCATTTCACTAAATTCCAACTCACTTCTTTTGTCAAAATCAAGGAGGCCCAGATTTAATCTGTAGATAATCAGTCCATACAGATTTGTTAGATAGTCTGTACCACACTAATGAGCAAGAAGCAAGTTCTCATGCAAAATGGAGAGAAAGAAAGGTTTTCCGGAGGAAGAAAACCATTAAAAGTCTTACTTAAGGCATAAACGCAACTGATATTTTCCAAAAACTGAATGGTGATTATCAAATCACTAACCTCCGGTTTCACAAACAAGGTTTAAGGCTAGTCATGGATTAAATTGCATGTTTGAGCTGTTAACTGAAAATAACTTGCAGTGAGATGTCTTAAAATACATCAGTGTCATTTTTTGTCTACAGGTGCACACTAGTAATGTATTTTTCTAAGGCTGTTTTTAAAAATGTGGCTTAAATAGCCTAATTTAACTAAGGTCTAGTCCTGGCTTAAGCTAAGCCCTGTTTGTGAAACTGGGCCTAAGAGTTTGAGTGGTTTAAAGCATTAAAAAAGGTTATGTCAAACAAATTAATTCCACAAAAAGGGCAACATAAAAAGCAGCAAACAGGTGTTTGAAAATAAAACAATTAAATTGTCCAAAAAAATCCCCTGATATATTGTCAAAAGCCCCTGATCTTTTGGAATATGTTGCACTTAAATAAAAATTGGTTGTATAACATTTATTTTGTTGTCTAAGTACTTAAAAATACTACATACATCACAAGCATTCCACTTAACGCAGCGTTTGTGTCGGGTAATTAAATAGTCAGCTGTTCAGCAGTACCTGTTTCTACTGGCAGGTGAGAGTGGCAAGGTGTCTTCATTCATTCGTTATTTTGAGGAGCTGAAACTGATGAGGTAATAATACTACTGTTTAGCGAAACTGAATAGTTCTAAATACTGATAAAGCTAAATATTTGTTTTCACAGTATAAAATGTGTGTAGTTTTGGTGAAATAAATTAATCGTAATAAATATTAATCTATAAAATGTGCCATCAAATGTGTAATCAATAAAAATTTGATATCTAGACATATTTATCTAGATATGATATAGATATCTAGACATATTTATCTATATGATACAGCCAGTCACATCTGTTTCTGTAATAGTTAAATCACAGCGAGTTCATGCCTCTAGCATATTATTTTATAGCTATATTCTACTGTAACATGTCGAGTTATAAATTGACTTTCTTATGAAAATACCTAAGATGGCTGGAAGAACACATATAAACCATTTATTGCCTCAGTCGTGTAAATGATCAGTTAAAGCCTTTTTATGTTTACTCAGATCTTATTTTCATTCATTCAACTACAGCTGGATTCCTTCATCCATATTAGGGATTTCCTTGAATGTTCTACTACTTTTGTGAGGCATATATGGAATTTCTGCTCAAGTGTGAATGAAACAGGCATTAGATGCATTTAAAGTGCTACAATGCCCACATCAACCTATTTTGAGGAAAACTGAAAACAAAAATCTCCCTCTGAAGAAATTTGAAATAAACATTTTCAGCATAAAGATCTTTATTTTATTTATTTTGTACTATTTTTATACCGTTTTTATTATATCAAAAATAGCAGCCTATTGAATATCAATATTTTGCAAGGTATTGAATTTAGAAATTCCAGTATCTTGACAACACTACACCTCAGTTAATCACTCTGTCCAAATGAACATGTTTGTAGCTTTGTAACACATTGGATAACAACTCACAATATAAAATAAGTCATATTTTTATATTTGAAGACATGCAGAAAATTACACTTTCAAAAAACAAACAGAAACTGCAAATCAGGAGGAGAGAGGAGGCTCAAGGGGTACGATATGGCTCATAACAGACTAATAAATGTTTTTTTTTTCTTTTTTGGTGTTACAAGTCACCAAGCTTTACAATTTATTGTTAAAAGACTGTCAACTCAAAAACTCTTTATTTATTATTAAATTATTTATAATCCTATTATTAAGATTAAAGTAGATCACCTTTTGAAAGTGGGGGTATTTTAGCGGGGTGAATTAGAACTTATCCCTTTCGACCCTAGCAACGCCCCTGTTTCAGCTCATTTTAATTAGGTATTTTAACAAGGAGCAAACGTTTTTTTTTAGTGTAGTCAACTAACCAACTAACTAACTAGTCAACATTCTTCAAAAATCTTCCTTTGTGTTCATTAGAAAAAAAAAACGTATAAAGTTTAGATTCACGAGAGGTTGTGTAAATGGTAAGTAAATATTCTCTCTCTCTCTTTCTCTCTCGTTGGATGTTATTTACTCCTGAAAGCATTTCTGTGATTTAAAATCGTTTGCCATTAATCTTGAACCAACTAAAATGAAATTATCCCAGGCAAAATGTCTCTCAACAAGAAAAATTGGGGCAGATCCACTCAGGTAGATCAATGGAATAACATCAGTGGGGCTTTACCTTTGGTTTTGCATTTCAATAGTAAACTGAGGGGCTGTTAACACTGCAGGACAAAAGCACAGACCCTCCACCTCCCGTGAGAGACAAGCCGACACATTCCTCAAGCAGCAGGCGTCCAAACTTGACTGTCTTTATCACCTCCTATGGAGCAGCTGTAGAGGTATTCTGAAGTATGAGTCTTATTATCCATTAATCAAGTTATTACATATCTAAAATCAACTGTCTTCCTTGCTGTTGCTTAAATTTCTCAGATAGCTCATTTTAAAAAAAACGTAACGTTGAATTGAACAGTAAATAAATTGTTTCTCTGATTCAAACGTGTGCTTATTTTAAACTTGGCTCATTAGAAGCATTGCAATTCAGAGAGAACATCTCAGTGGGAATATATTAGGTGAACAAGGTAGTTAATCAATCTTTAATCATCTTATTCAATTCAACAAGCTCACAATTTGAGTAAAATGTGCTTTCTTTGTTAACTTGTATCTGCAATGGGTTGTGTAGCATTTTTAATTTTACTCTTGCGACCTCTTGTGGCCAACCAGAGTTATACATCCTGAGATTTTCATAAAATGACAGTTCCATAATTTGCCAAAAATAAACAGGACAGACAATAAGGCATTTCTGGTGTTTGATGAGAACCAATTCATCTAACTAGATTGTAAACAGAAAGATAACAAACCCATACAGGATCAAGATCAACGAGCTTCAGCACAGATTGTATCTCTTCACTTTATCAACAATAAAGTATTTCAGATCATCTGCCTCCTTCTGGAGCTCCTCCAACTCTTTCATCATTTCATCTTTTCTTTCATTTGAGACCAGAATCTTAGCTTCCAAGTCTGAAACCGCAGGGATAAAGAAACAAGTCATTTTGTAAAAAGAAATAATAAAATTACGTCAGAATTATTAGCCCCCCTAAAATTATTAGCCCCCGTTAATTTTTTTCTCCAATTTCTAAACATAATAGTTTTAATAACTCATCTCTAATAACTGATTTATTTTATCTTTGCCATGATGACAGTAAATAATATTTGACTAGATATTTTACAAGACACTTCTATAAGTGACATTTAAAGGCTTAATTAGGTCAATTAGGCAAGTTATTGTATAACGATGGTTTGTTCTGTAGACTATCGAAAAAAAAATAGCTTAAAGAGGCTAATAATATTGACCTTAAAATGGCTTTTAAAAAATTAAAAACTGTTTTTATTCTAGCCGAAATAAAACAAATAAGACTTTCTCCAAAAGACAAAACATTATCAGACATACTGGGAAAATTTCCTGAATCTGTTAAACATCATTTGGGAAATATTTAAAAAAGAGAAAAAAAATTAAAGGAGGGCTAATAATTCTGACTTCAACTGTAGCTGTTTTGTGATATCATACCTTCAATTTCCTTCATTTTATCTTCCACATATTTAGCCAGATTTTCTGCCTCCGTTGTGATGTTCTTCAGACGTTCATTTGCCTCGCTAGAGACATTCTGGTTTGTGCTATTCAGTTTTAATTTTTCAAACTGCTCTTTCAGCTCCTCAAGATCCTGCCAATGGAAAAAAAGCAATCAACTTTTGGAGAATTCAACCTCCTAGAGCCCGAGTGTCCACATATGTGGACAGCACATTTTTAGCTCTTAAGTGGCTGTTTAAAATACTTTGAATGTTTTATATTTTGTTACAGACATACAGTGTCATCCTGCAACTATTTTGCAGCATATGAAATGTCCCAAACCCTATTTTTAACTGTCCAAAATGAGAAAAAATATTGTTTTTACTCTCTGATAGTCAAAGCAAGTTTTAAAAAAAAAATTCTATGTTAAATATGCATAAAAGAAAATTCGGGAAAAAGTGTTTTATGTAAATTCGGACCACGAGTCCAAATATATGAACATCATTTTTCTCTAAACGTACATCATATCAAAAGATGATACTTATATTTTTATTCTAATTAGGTTCCAATAAGCCCAAATAGCAAAGAGAAATAAAAAAATGCAAGTAAAAAAACACCTAGGCCCTTAAGAGGTTATGATAGGTTGAGAAGTCTCCAGTTGGGGGTTGTAATGCCACTGTGAAGTAATATTCTGTCCAACTCCCACCAAAAAAGTAATTTTCTCCCTCTTCCATCTGCAATATTTAAGTTATTTATTATATCCGACTTGCCATGAACTTGTCATATTCCTATCAGATAACAAATGACACCAATAAAGAGTAAGTTTACACTTTGATAAAAATGTTTTTAATTACACACCCTCTTGTCATTCCTAATCTGTGCAATAGTATCTGGCACGCAGTTTCAGACACAATGCACTCAATGGAGCTAGTGACATCACTGTGAGAGGTAGGGTGAGGGGTGGGGTTAGGGGTGCTCAGTAAAAGCATTGCATGCAGCTCATCTTGCATTTGTACCCAGTCTGCAGCTAGACCCCTCTCAAACCGAGACCTTCCTTCATCTCCAGAATGCAAATTAAGAGATTTAACTCTCTTATTTACACACTACAACCATTATACTTTACCTAATTCACACATATCGAATTAAATATGGGGGAAACCGGACAAAACCCAATTTAATTTATAGACAGGGCACGAGCAAGCTAAACTGGCGCTCTAGGCAAACGATGACCATGCCGCCCTCAAACCAAAAGTGAAAACAAGAGACGGGGGTGTGATTGTGCCTACGACAGCGATGACTGGCCACGTTTGGGTGGGTGGGGGGGGGGGGGGGTATTAAATGACTTCATTCATTCATTCATTTTCCTTCGGCTTAGTCCCTTATTTATTAGGGGTTGCCACAATGGAATGAACCGCCAACTTATTCAGCATGTGTTTTACACAACGGATGCCCTTCCAGCTGCAACCCAGCACTGGGAAACACCTATACACTCTCACATTCACACTACGGCCAATTTAGTTCATCCAATTTACCTATAGCGCATGTGTTCGGACTGTGGGGGAAACCGGAGCATCCAGAGGAAGCACATGCCAACATGGAGAGAACATGCAAACTCCACACAGAAATGGCTCGAACCAGCGACCTTCTTGCTGTGAGGCGATCGTGCTAGCCACTGCGCCACCGTGACACCCCCATAATCATTAATAAATTAAAATTTATTCTGCCATACATAAACTTAGGCGATGCAGTGGCGCAGTAGGTAGTGCTGTCACCTCACAGCAAGAACGTCGCTGGGTCGCAGGTTCGAACCTCGGCTGGGCTGGGTCAGTTGGCGTTTCTGTGTGGAGTTTGCATGTTCTCCCTGCATTCGCATGGGTTTCCTCCGGGTGCTCCAGTTTCCCCCACAGTCCAAAGATATGTGGTACAGGTGAATTAGGTAGGCTAAATTGTCCGTAGTGTATGAGTGTGAATGAGTGTGTGGATGTTCCCAGAGATGGGTTGCGGCTGGAAGGGCATGCGCTGCGTAAAATCGTGCTGGATAAGTTGGCAGTTCATTCCGCTGTGGCGGATTAATAAAGGGACTAAGCCGACAAGAAAATGAATGAATGAATACATAACCTTTTAGGAGTTTTCAGCCGCAACCCAACACGACATTCAGCGCCCACATTTATCAAGCTGCTCAGAGTGCCATTTCACCGTTTGGGTGGGGTGGGGGGGTATGTGGCAGACGAAAGTGAGGACTGGGGGGTAGGGGGGCTCGCGGACGAAAGTGAGGACCTGGGTGGAGGGATGTCACAGACGCCGCCCTCTCTATTCTGCCGCCCTAGGCGTCCGCCTGGGTCGCCTCTATGGACGCGCCGGCCCTGTTTATAGATAATCAGTTCATACAGATTTGTTAGGTAGATTGTTCCACACTAAGGAAGAACCAAGTTCTCATGCAAAATGGGGAGGAATAAAGGTAATGAAAAGTAATGATATTTTCCAGAAACTGAACAGTGATTATCAAAATCACAAAAGTTTGTGTGGTTTAAAGCATTTCAAAGAAATTAACAAATCCCTATCCACAAAAAGGATTAAAAACCAGCATTTAGAAAACAAAGATGAGCAGCAAACAGGTATTTGAAGCTGCTTTGAAGTTACACATAAGGTTGAATAAAAATGTCAGCGTCATAAAGTCATATAAGTATTGTATAAGTTTTGTTTACAAAATGCCTTTGTTTTTATGGAAATATATTTTCCATATACTACATGCAAAGCTGTTTTTTTAATTAGTCTTGGATACATCAATGAACAGAAATGACATTAATTTTTGACTGTCACTCAAATGGATACAAATTTCCCAGTATACAAACCACACTCTATTATTCATACCAACACACCCACATAATTATAATTGCATATTTTTTATTTCATTTGGCCTGCAGTGCTCAAAAGCAGAACGTATTTACTGCACAAGCCAAACCTGGAAAAACGGGCCAAATATTTTTTTTTAATAGAAAGAAGCATTGCCAGTAAAATGAAAGCAAAATTAAATGAGGCACAGATATTACAATTTAATTTAAAAAGGCACAATTTCCCAATATTTGTATCAAAGCATTCTAAAATAATCAGAAAACTAAAATTAAAAAGACAACAAATCCGTCAAGATTCAAGAATTCAAACAAATGCTTTCTCTGAAAAATAATCTGTATGTATATTTGAATGATAATAATTTGGCACATGGTGTGTTGTGTTTATATAAAATATATGATCTTGTGCTTTGCACTTACCTTGCCAGTGTCTTTGGTACTGTTGAGCGCCGCATCTGCAACATCTTTGGCCTCCTTCCCCTGAGCTCTGTTCATCTCTGTCTTGTTTTTCAAGGCCTCGATTTCATCCAGTAACTTTTTGGCACGAGTCGAATTCAAATGATCCTCAATATTTTTTAGTTTAGGTTCAGTCTGTTCAAAATGAATGCAGAAATATTGTTTATTGTGAGGGAAAAGAGTAGTAATAATCACCATACTAAGATCAAAACAACAAATCTAATAATGGTGAATAATGAATAAGGATTCATTTTAAAGGGATAGTTCACTCAAATATAAAGTGGTGTTGGACAACATGTCCAACAAAGTTTTGATTAATTACAACATAATGCTCTAAAACAGAGATTCCCAAACATTTCAGACCACGACCCCCTAAAATAACTCATAACTAGGCCCACACGGAATCTGCGCGCACAGAATTCCGCAGATTTTCCGCAGATTTCTGAAGTTTTTTAGCCCGTCATTAATTTTGTTTATTTACTTGAGTAAATGTGTGTAAATCTGAATTTATTCAGGTTTTAAATTACACATATTTCACATATTAAGGTTTTAGTTATGAGACTTCCAAAATAATTCCGCAGAAATCCGCAGATTTTTACCAAAATTCTCCGCAGAAATTGCAAAAAACGTCTGCAGATTCCGTCTGGCCCTGCTCATAACCCTCACATTCCTCAGAGGTGGTTATAAATATACAAATGTTGCACACACAACAATAGGCCTATATAAACAAGAGCAAATTGACAACACAAAAAAAGTGCAACAGTCTAACAACCATAGGCTATAATTTATATAGGCGATTATTGATTTGTTTAATTTAATATTAACCTCAACTAATGAGACCGGTGGGCAAAATGTTTTCAGCACAAGTCTATTCTTGTTTTTTTATAGCCTATCACTCAGAGATCATCCTCAAAGTTCAGTTGTGGCCTGTGTTTATTTCTAATGTATTTTACTGCCATGAAGGTGTCAGAAAGTTTAACCTGGTGCTATAAAATCCGTCTGCTGCAGCTGACGCTATCGCTGTGTTGTTAATCTAACGTAAACACCAAAAAAATTAAAAGGCTGATGGTTTTTTATTTGCATGTTGTTGCTTTTTTATGTAACTATTAACTACTGTTTTATCTTTTGCGGGTTATGGATAAAACATGGTAATTCTAATAGTTTAATCAATCTTAATTGTTGATTGGAAATCACCCCCTATCATTGTCCCGCGACCACCCCCCCCACCCCCCCCCACCCCCAGGGGGTCCCAACCCCCACTTTGGGAACCACTGCTCTAAAACAACATCAACATGAGTAAATAAAGGCATAATCGCACAATAAAATATTCCTTAACCCACCTGTTTACTTATGAGTCAAAAATGACCCAGGCACAAATTTAACAGATAAAATAAAGATTTTTTTAATCTTGAAGACGAGTGAGTTGCAAAGACTAGTGTTGCCCTCTGATTAAACACTTAAATACTTCACACTGATGAGGAAAAACCAAGACATTCACAGAGTTTGTGATGGAGATGAGGTTGTTTCAGCTTGCAAAATAAATTTGAGGTTTGAAATTAAATTTAGCTGCTTTATTTTGGACGTTCAGTAAAGGCAGGTCATTTTTCGGTGTATATATATTTGGTGTATATATGCATGTTTTTTACTTAGAAAAATACACCTTTACCTCATTAACTTTGTCTCTGATGACGTCATTGTTTTGTTCAGCCTCATCCAGATCATTGACTATCTTGTCATGGAGCTCTGTTGTATCGTTCAGAGCTTTCTCTATCTCCTTCACATCGATTGATTTGGTTCTGTTCCTAGTAATAAACAACCAGATACGATTAACGATCGCTATACGTTTAGCTTTGTAAAAACTACAGCTTTGAGACATAGACTTGATTACTGCAGCCTCACAAGATTTCTTTGGCTCTTTCCTTCATGTTGCCAGCAATTTTGGCTTGATTCTCCAGGTACTCGAGATCGTCGTCAAACTCTGAGATGTTTGCCAGGATTTTTTTGATGTCCTCAATCATGTCCTTGATCTCATCAGGACTCTTAGGCAGCTGAATGGATAACACAGCGTTTGCCAGTTTCTCAATGTCCTCTGGCTTCACTAGCTCATCTGTTTGGGTACAAAACTCAAGTGAATTCATTTACATTTACTGTGCGCATTTTATTTCATAGTAGTAAACTGCAGAAAATGCTTTTCTTACTTGGAGTTTTAGTGTTGTTTCTAGTACACGTATCTAAATATTCATAAATCAAGAAACATTTTCTAGACAAGCAAAACATGTTGTCTTGTTTTAAGAAATAATATGCCAAAATTTAGAGTTTTTCCTTTAAACAAGCCAAAATAATCTGCCAAAGAGGCAAGTAAAATCTTATGTCAAAAGGAAAAACAAGATTATTTTGCTTAGTATTTACACATGGTTCTTTTCAGATTAATTTAAAGGATACCTATTTTACCCTTTTTTTAAGATGTAATATTAATATTATGGTTCTTCTGAGTGTGCCGGTTTAGGTTCAGTTCAAAACACAATTCAGATTTTTTATTATGATGTGTTAAAAAGTGTAATTGTGGGGGCGTGTACACAGCTCGTTGTTTTAGGGGTGTGTTGCTTCACATGAAATAAGTTTCGACTTCCCGCCCAACTTACTAAGAGGGCGGAGCCAAGAGCTCCCTCGCTTTGTGTATGGCGACAGACAGGCAGACAGAGAGAAGCAACATTAGTGAGTGGACCAGCATTCAGCTGTACATGTACGACTCGGACACAGACCAAGCAGAGACTACTAAATCATTTGTGTCTTTGTATAGTTTTACAGCCAACTGTGTGCTAGTTTAAAGCTCCGAGCTTGTACACCGAGACTAATAACCAAGCACACTGAATTAACTTTGACTGAAGGGCGTCATACACCGGATGCGCCGCGTTTAGCGCTGTGACACGGCACACCAGATGCGCACATTCGCATGTTATTTAAAATGAAACTATTCAGATAACGCTCTGTGGCGCGGCAGAAATATGAACAGTGTCCTGAGTCGTGGCTGGGGACCGAGGACAGCCGCCGACTTGCGGCGCCATTGTGTGTACCCTGATAGAAACCTATGTTTAGAATTCTGAAATGCATGGCGCTGCGCGTCGCCGAGCGGCGCTTCTGGTGTGCGACCTGCTTAAGGCAAGTACGTTATTTCCAATGGAGGGACACGCAGGTGAGGCAACGCGCTCACACTTTCCAGCTGCACCTATTTAAGATGACAGGGAGCTTCTGTGACCGCGGGAAATGCAAACGGCTGAAGTTTAAAGGAAGATGCAATGAAAAGTACACATGTATGCAAACCCACCTAAAGGCGCGAATGTCTGCTGAAGTTCAGATTTTTGAACTCAGCGTTTCGCGCGTCAAACGAGCAAAACTCTCAATTCGCGCCCGACAGGTGGACAAATCTAAACTTGTTTTCATTAAAACAAATATAAATATGCACATAATAAATAATACTGCTGATAATAACATTATATAAATGCAAATTGTCATGAATGAACTGAAAAAAAGGCATGAAGAAGGCATGGAGGTAGTGATTTTTATATTTATGTAGAAAATAATAATTTTTGTAACGTTTTAATCCTTTAATTTTTTTCATATGTAAAGATATTTGTGTATTGCTGTACATCCTGTGTGCTTGATGTAAGAAAAAACTCACTTAATTTTTAGGACTTTAAGACAGCTTTCAGTTGGTCAATGGCGTGGTCTACATTAGTTTTTTAAAATAGCAATGGGCCAACAACGCGCCTTAACGCACATCCTTACAACGTGGTGCAAAACGTGAAAATTAGCTGATCTGAAAATAGCACCAAATCGTGCCAAACATATCTTGCGCCATATTGCGCCTGATGTATGATAGGGCCCACTGACTTTCCCCAAAATGAAAAATCTTCTATCATTTACTCACCCTTGACCACTTTGACCACAGTTATTTTATTCTGTTGAACACATGAAAAGATGTTTTGAGGAATGCTGGAAACCTGTAACCATTGCCATCCATAGTTGAAAAAAAAAATTCTATGGAAATCAATGGTTACCAATTTACGATATTTTTTCAAAATAACTTGTTTGAGTTTCTTTTTTTTCTGTTCAACACAAAAAAGTTTTGACAAGTGAATTAAGAGTACAGAAGTTTCAGTTGTGAACTATCCCTTAAAGGGTCACAAAACACCAAAACACATTTTTTGAGCTGTTGACAGTCATATCTGTGTCCCACGCTGCTATAAACACTATTAGGACACATATATTGCACTAAAAAGTGACAATTGGTTGTTTTTGCGTTATTTTGAGCAAATTCGTTCTTCCGGTTTGAAACGAATTTTTGAAGCTGCGTCACGGCAGTGGCGCAAAAAGGGGGTATGCAGTATATGCGGCGCATAGGGGCGCCACACATGGGGGGGGCGCCATGTGCCAAAACTATTTTTTGAAATGATCCTTATTAAAAGTTTTAAATAATAAAAATACATAAATATTTTTGGTTAAAATGTTTATTCTGCGTTTTATATTAGTATAATATTTTATTTAATTAAATAAAAAATTATACCACCACTCCCCCTTTCTTTGACCATTTGATTGATCCGTTGCTCGGTTACAGTCACATGTTCTAAATAGAGAGAAGAGTGAAGAGACGTGGAGCGCAAATAGAAAACTAAAAAAAGAACAAGCAGTGCCTTAAAATTAAAACTGCCATGACAAATTGGATAATAAGAGATTGGTACGCTTAACCCACACTTTTATTATCATACTTTTAATCAACTTCTAATGTTTTCGGGAGCGACAGGCCGCCATATCATTATTTATTCATTATCGCCACCCAGTCACTGCAGACGAGGTAGTTTTGTCCAGGCAGGGGGGCAGTGACGCAGACACACCTGCGTCCGAAATCGCATACTTCCATCAATTGTGTTTAAAATGAAACATGTTTACATATTATTAAGTGTATTTGTCTGTTCACACACCCGAATCTCAAAGTATCCGCTTTCATTCATTCAAATCGCGTGTAGAAGCCGTCTTTATCACTATGGAGCGCGTCCGTCAGTCAGCACCGTTATACTTGAATTTACTGATCAGAGGCTGCATAAGGGCGGCGATCGACGCATAAAGCTTTACCGGAAAGGACGTGAATGCGGCCGTTTTTATTTTAATTTCAACCAAAATAATGCGAAAGCATATTTCTCTTAAACAGTTCTTGCAATCACATTTGAGATCACCTCTGTAGCTGCTACTTTCACTTTTCATAGAAACATTACAAATGCGGGAGAAATAGGGAACATGCAGACTCGGAAGAGTGGATAGAATGGTAAAATATGGTAGAATTAATACGGCAAAAACGAGAGAGTTTATAGGTATGAGTTGCATACGTTGACACACACGTTTTAATTTAAAATCATTTAAAACAATAACATGCAGTCACACAGCCAAGTGTAAAGTTCATGTAGATGTAAAAGTTTCATCAAAATAAACTGTCAAATCATACTTACAGTTGAGGTCAAAAGTTATGAGAATAATCTGAAAAATTTTCTTTATTTATTAGTATTAATTAATTAATTTGCTAAAATAAGAGGGATCACACAAAATTTATGTTTATAAGTGCAGGCCTAAATATTAGGGCCAGACAGAATGTGCAGATATTTTTTGCTATTTCTGCTGAGAATTTTGTAAAAAATCTGCGGATTTATGCGGAATGATTTTAGGATTATCATAACTAAAAACACATATACTGTATACATGAAGTAAACAATAATACCTTTTTAACTTTTATTTAATGTTTACAATGCAAATCAAATTAGATCCGCTTATTTAGTAAACAAAGCAAGTTACTCATTTAATATATCTACTAAAAGGCAGAAAATACTACTTTACAAACTGTATTGTAAATAAATAATATGAACATTTTAATATTACTATTGTATTGAAATTTGGGGTGGGATGAGATGGAATTCTTTGTGACTTAACATGCTTAATATGGGGGGGGGGGGGGGGGGGGGGCAAAACTTGAACCCGCATACCCCTCAGTAAATGGGTAGTTGCGCCCCTGCGTCACGGCCATGAGATACATAGGGGTAAATCCAGCCTGGAGAATGGCTGTCTGTCTTTTCGAGGACATAGTGACGTATCTGAGTGTGCGGCATTAATTCATGAGAAAGACGTGCTTCAAACCAATCAGCGCACTCTATTGTGTATGACGTGAAACTTCATTAATATGCATGATAGCTCCGGAGACTGTTTACAGTGTTCAGACGGCAGAGAGACGCCACGCTGTGTTGCCAAAACAAGTGAAAGTACAAGAATTTCAAGACAAGAGTCGTGTTGCGTTTATTAGTGTGTTGCAACGAAGGTTTTGTTTTCATTTTCCCTTTATGAGAGAGCAGCTGGACTCACGTGTGGATTACAGTGCACGCGACAGAAACGCGTTTGTAAGGAACATTTTTACCCGAGAGCTTTTTCTCATCTGGAAATGATGAAATCCGGATTTGCCGCTCGTCTCCTTTTAATAAAAAGACACAGCTCCAGTTTGATTGTCTGTCTACAGATTTGGTAAGTGTTTGCAGTGGACTGCCCTTTGTTTAAATGCTGCTCTCCGAGTGTAAACATGTAAACACAAACTATTCCCGTCGTGCAGGATTTTCGCTGCAATTTGTGACAGGATAGTCTATACACACACGGCTTTCTGACGCTACCTACCGAGTACATAAGTTACAGAGAAATGCGGAGGATTGTTTTTCTCTCATTCGCCATGCGGTATCAAATCAGCCTCTCTGTGTTTGTTTTGCCTGTGAAACTTAGCGCGTGCCCAAATGGAAACTCCCTTCTATGCAAATCATACCCTCTTTCCCTCCCCCGACACTCCCACACTCCCAGAGCTGGACACGCCCAACTTTCCTGACTTTTTTCAAAACAGAGGTGTGAAAACACCCTGCTGAGACAGGGGGTTTCGTGGCCCTTTAAAGGTGAGTAGAAGATGAAATATAAGAAACTGGATAACTACAATCCAAAACCAAAATTGGCTAACTGATCTGTTCTCGCAGTACCTTGCAGGTAATTCTTGACCTTCTCGATGAGTTTCTTGGTGTCAATCTTTTCCTGCTCATATTTAGTTTTCGTGCGATTAATTTTATCCATCATTCCTTCCGCTTGATCCTTGACGTAATTAGTCATTTCTGAGGCATTTCTGAGCTATAAGTAGACAAATAGAGAACAAATGTTTAACCAAAATTATATAAATGTCAGGTCTTTTTAGGAAAGTACTGGTATATTTTGAACATGCCTGAGCATCAGCTTCTTTAAGTTGACTGCGCAGAGCAGTGATGTTCTTCTCCGTCATCTCTGCCAGTTTGGAGGCATTGAGGCTTATGGGTAAACTCCCCGTACAGCTCGGTCCTCCACACTTCCCACACAAAGCTCCACCACATTTCGCTTTCTCACATTCTGCATCGCCTGGAGCCCCACAGACCTAAAGCAGACAAAGTTGCACTGCATTACACAGATTTACATATTTTTTCAAATGGCAGAAGCCCAGTTTTACCTCCCATTCACCTCCTCATTAATGTTGGCAGCGCTCAGAGCTTTCACTTTCCTCTCCAGCTTATCCATCTCTCCTATGCGACACTTGGCGAGCTCCAATCTGACTTTCTCTCTCGTCTTCCTGGAGGCTTCTTGGACTTTTTTAGCTGCTTCTACTTTCTTCTCGCTGTCAGTGAACTCGTCATAGTACTTTTTGATCTTATCGAAAATATCTGTAGAGACGGCACATGAAGTTTTTAGTAGCCCATGATGCTTTTAAACCCTTAAAATAAATGATACTTTCATTCTGGCACAATAAATTGTCATGTTGATAATACTTTTTACACAAACCATTAACAGCTTTTATGTCTATCACCGGACCCTCTTTGGCCTTCTCTCTGAGATTCTTCAGCAGCTTGTTGAACTCAAGGCGGATGTTGTCGATGTCATTGTTGAGCAGCAGAGTTGGGTCAATAATGATTATGTTTGGGTCAATGATCTCCGTTTCATTCCTGTGGAGTAAGTGGAAAATGGAGTCGAAGACAAAATGATTAGCCCTCCTGTGAAATTTGAATTCTTTTTTCAAATATTTCCCAAGTGATGTTTAACAGAGCGAGGACATGTTTACAGTATTTCCTATACCATTTGTTTTTTTTCTGGGGAAAGCCTTATTTCTTTTAGTATTTAGTACATAAATTATATTTAAAAAGCCCCTTAAGAATTAGTTTTTTTTTTGATTGGCTGCAAAACAAACCACTGTTGTTCAATGGCTTGCCTTCACTGCAAAATTGCTTTTCTTACTTAGACATTTTGTCTCGTTTCTGGTCCAAATATATACAAATTATTAAATAAAGAAACATTTTCTAGGCAAGCAAAAAAAAAGAAATAATATGCAAAAATTAAGTGAGTTTTTGCTTAAGAAAGCCAAAATAATCTGCCAATAAGGTAAGTAAAATAATCTGGTAACACTTTATAATAACTGCACACTATGAATCATTTATTAAGCATTAGCAGCTAGTGAATTCATTATGTGTTAAGCATTAACTCTACATTAATAAACATTAGTAAGCAGTTTATAACTGCAGCTATAAATGCTGTATTCTTGACTTATAACTACATTTATAATGTGCTTAATAATTATACTTTCATTCTTTGTTAATGATTTGTTTTTCATTACTAAATTAAGTATTGCATTATTTACAAACCAGTTATTTAAGCATATTGGTTGTTTTTTAAGATCATTCAGAATGAGTTAGTAAATGATTAATAAACTATTGAAATTAACATGTATAATTCTTATTATTCAGGCATATATTAATAGTTAATATTTATGTTAGTAAATGCTTTATTAAATTATCAACTTTTATCAACTTCATCCAGTTTTGTGACCTAATCTAAAGTGAGGACTATTAATGATTTATAAATCTCTTATAAATCCCTTATTATATTAACATACATACTAACCATTGCTATATGACTCAATAATAAGATATCAACCAGTCACAAATGATAAAAAAAGGTGTGAAAGAAAGTGTGAAAAAGATGTGCTTATAAGTCAAGAACACATCATTTGTAGCTGCAGTTATAAACTGCTTACTAATGTTTATTAATGTAGAGTTATTGCTTAACAAATAATGAATTCACTAGATGCTAATGCTTAATAAATGATTCATAGTGTGCAGTTATTATAAAGTGTTACCAATAATCTTGTTTTTCATTTTAACGTAAAATTATTTTGCTTACCCCATTGGCAGTTTATTTTCCTTGTTGTAAGGAAAACATACTTCATTTTTGCATGTTATTTCTTAAAAACAAGACAGGATTTTTGTCTAGAAAATGTTTCTTGACTTAAGACTTTTTACATATTTGGACCAAAAACAAGACACAAATAAGAAAAGTATAACAAAAGCATTTTTTGCAGTGTTATTAAGAATTATAGTTAAGCCTTCATTGCAAAAAAAAGGCTTTTCTTATTTAGATTTTTTGTCTTGTTACTAGGGCAAATATCTAAAAATTCTTAAATCAACCCAGCAGGCACAGGACATCAACATGACGTCAAATTGATGCTGTACCCCAACGTTGTGGGACGTTACATTTTGATTGGAAATGAAAATCGGGTTCCAACGTCAGGTCACGTCATTTTCCAAACGCAAACTAAAAACAACAAAATATCAACGTCTAATGATGTTACAGCTTGACGTTGTGTGGACGTTACCAATATGACGTCTATCAGACATTGGATTTTGTTTGGCATACCTGATGAATAAATGTCATTACTTGACGTCAATATGACGTTGGTTTAAAATGTTGGCTCGACACTGGATTTTGAACACTTTCCAACACAACCAAAAAGCAACGTCATTTTACGGTGTTTTTGGATCTCAAAACAACATTGTCTTTAGATGCTGGCAACCTAAATCTAACCTAATTTAAACGTCTTATGACGTTGTGTGTCTGCTGGGAAGAAGCATTTTCTGAACAAGCAACAAATATTGTCTTGTTTTAAGAAATAATATGCCAAAATTTATAATCTGTGTATGGCAGAGGTGGGCAAACTACGGCCCGTGGGCCATATGCGGCCCGCTTAACTCTTTCATCCGGCCCGCAAGAGAGTTTTTAAAAGGCTGCTTCCGAGTAACTGTTTCTTTCAGAATTAGTAAATTAATAATGCAATACAAGTGAACGGCATTTGATGGCAGTATTGCACGCGGTACAGTTAGCGCAACCAGTAAAAAACACACTCTCGGATATTAAAATCCACTCGACCGTTAATGACTGAAAATGAGTCAGGCAAAAAGAAAAAGAAAAAATGACTCTGAATGTCATGTGTTTAAGGAAGAATGGACAACAAAATACTTCTTCACCAATATCGTACAGAAAGCGGTATAATATACAAGAAAGTATTGCTGTTTTTAAAGATTAACGTGGCATTTTTCACGCAAACATTCAAATTATTTTTAATGTGTTAATATGAGATTTTTTCTATCAGACAATATCTTTTCTATTCTCCACTGTAAAAATTATTACATTATTATTATTATATTTTATAAGGGATTATTTTGTTGTTTTATGATGATTGATAAGTAAATATACAGTAAATAGCAGTGCAAATTCATTTGACTTGTAAATATGACTCAATAATAACTATTAAAAAAATGAAATGTGTGTTAATGTGACACATTTCTGTCCGATATTACATGTTCCATATGCATACTGCCACTATAAATAAAAGTTTTTTTTTTTTCGAATGATTTGACATGTGGCCCTTCACTTGGTTTGCAAAACTTAATGTGGCCCTCGGGTCTTAAAAGTTTGCCCACCACTGGTGTATGGGGTAAGCAAAATAATCTTATGTAAAAACAAAAAAACAAGATTATTTTGTGTATCCCATTGGCAAATTATTTAGCTTGTTTTAAGGAAAAACTGGCATATCATTTCTTGAAACAAGACACTGTTTTTTGTTTGTATTTTTAGCTTCTTGATTTAAGAGTTTTTTTAATATTTAGACAAGAAACTAGACAACAAAATCTAAGTAAAAAAGCATTATACTATATTGAAAAAAGCTGAATACTATATTGCAAAATAACTACTAAAATAGCATGTATTATCACCATGGCAAAGACAAACATGAGATAGTAGAAATTAGTTACTACTGTAGGGTCATTCATTTTTTTGTCAGCTTAGTCCAGGGGTGTCCAAACTCGGTCCTGGCGGGCCGGTGTCCTGGAGAGTTTAGCTCCAACCCTAATCAAACACACCTGACCAGCTAATCAAGCTCTTACTAGATATACTAGAAACTTCCTGGCAAATTTGTTGAGGCAGGTTGGAGCTAAACTTAGCAGGACACCGGCCCTCCAGGACCGAGTTTGGACATTCCTGGCTTAGTCCCTTTATTAATCAAAGGTCGCCACAGCGGAATGAACCGCCAGCTTATCCAGCATATGTTTTACGCAGTGGACCCATTCCAGCTGCAACCCATCACTGGGAAACCCCCATACACACTCATTCACACACATACACTACTGACAATTTAGCGCATACCCAATTCACCTATAGCGCATGTCTTTGGACTGTGGGGGAAACTGGAGCACCTGGAGGAAACCCACGCCAACACGAGGAGAACATGCAAACTCTACACAGAAATGCCAACTGACCCAGCCGAGGCTCAAACCAGCGACCTTCTTGCTGTGAGGCGATCTTGCTACCCACTGCACCACCATGATGCCCTAGTGATTATGTTTCTTAGAAGAAAAAAAAGGTACTACTTTTTTAGGTACTATGAATGATTCTTAACTCAAACACAAACCATTTCTCCATTTTATGTTTTCTTTGTTGGTTCCATCACTGTCGATTTGGATTTGGTGGCATGAGCTTTATATAGACACTCACCTGCCACTTTACACCTGTTCAGCTGCTTGTTAATGCAGATATCCTAAATCAGCCAACTCAAAATCAAAAATGACATAAAATCAGCATACCTAATACGTGCCAAGAGCTCCTCTAGTTTTTTAAGCTCATCCTGAGCGCCCATGCTAAGCATATTCTGCAGCTTCTCCAGCAAATTCTGTAGGTGTTGTAGTTCAGGTCTAGACCGGAAATCTTCAGGGCAAGGCATCATGGTTTCTATCCTCTCTGCATCTAAACTAAGATCTGAGATGATTTTCTCCCAGAGGTGGTTGCAGGCATGGCAGGGTTCGCAGGTAGGAAAGTTGTTGTTGTGACCCGGGGCACATTCATCACAGAAAGGGCCCGTCACCCCTGGCTTACACAAGCACTCCCCCGTGTAAGTGTCACAGGCTGGATGAACGGTGCCCTCCAAGTTACAGTCACAAACTGAAAGAAGAATGGAAAGTTGTGTTGTGTCAGTCAGAACAACATGACTTGGAAGAGAACTAAACTTTCTGTATAATAGCTTACACATGCACTGTAAATCAGGGTTTCCAAAGTGATTCGGACCACACTCGTCACATATTCTGCCTCCATATTCTGGCTGGCATAAACACTGGCCTGTGATCTGGAAGGTCGTAAAGGAAATGTATGAAGCACAAAAGACATCTGATAAGAGACTATAGTGTACAGTTGAAGTCAGAATTATTAGCCCCCCTGAATTATTAGCCCCACTGTTTATTTTTTCCTCAATTTCTGTTTAACAGAGAGAAGATTTTTTCAACACATTTCTGAACATAATAGTTTTAATAACACATTTCTAATATTTGATTTATTTTATCTTTGTCATGATGACAGTAAATAATATTTCACTAGATATTTTTCAAGACACTTCTATACAGCTTAAAGTGACATTTAAAGGCTTAACTAGGTTAATTAGGGTAACTAGGCAGGTTAGGGTATATTAGGCAAGTTATTGTATAATGATGGTTTGTTCTGTAGACTATCGAAAACAAAAATAGCTTAAAGGGGCTAATAATATTGTCCCTAAAATAGTTTTTAAAAAATTAAAAACTGCTTTTATTCTAGCCGAAATAAAACAAATAAAACTTTCTCTAGAAGAAAAAATATTATCAGACATACTGTGAAAATTTCTTTACTCTGTTCAACATAATTTGGGAAATATTTAAAAAAGAAAAAATTAATAATAATTCTGACTTCAACTGTATGCTGCAAAAATGCTTTTTAAACTAAGAGTTTTTGTCTTGTTTCTTGAAATAATTAAAAAATAAGCGAGTTTTTCTTTAAAACAAGCTAAATAATCTACGCTGTAAAACTTTGCTGTAAAAAACAGCGACATTCTGCATTTCACTAAAACAGTGATATTCTGTAAAAACAGTGCATAACCTTTGATATAATGTAATTCAGTCTTGCTCTTATTGGGCTAGGTTTACTTCAAGCCTAGTAGTGTGGTTGATTATATGAAATGTTTTGCTATTTTCTACTATGTTTTACATCACTATGTTACCAATGAATACATGAAAAGTAATCAGTTCGTTTTCCAGCAGATAGAGTATACAAAAAGAAGAAGAAAAGCATCAGTTAAGTCATTATGAAGACACACTCAGACCTCAGGAATCAGACCTTGTACCTCAACAATGGTAACGATTAAAATATGTCATGCTGCAATGCATGCTGGGTGTGGCAGAGTACAAAAACCCCAGAATGCGTTGCAGAATGAATAAATTATATAGCTCATTGATGTTGCAGTTTTCTTTATTTGCTTTTGATTCTGCTGTTTATGTTCACGTTGTTGATTTTGTCACTTTCAGTATCCTGCTTGTGAGTTTTGTTCATTTTGTTAATTTTCACCATTGTTGAGGTTCATACGCTGATGATTGATTTTTCTGTGAGCAAAAATTCATTCATTCATTCATTTTCTTGTCGGCTTTGTCCCTTGCGGGGTCGCCACAGCGGAATGAACCGCCAACTTATCCAGCACGATTTTACGCAGCGGATGCCCTTCCAGCCGCAACCCATCTCTGGGAACATCCACACACTCATTCACACTCATACACTACAGACAATTTAGCTTACCCAATTCACCTGTACTGCATGTCTTTGGACTGTGGGGGAAACCGGAACACCCGGAGGAAACCCACGCGAACGCAGGGAGAACATGCAAACTCCACACAGAAACGCCAACTGACCCAGCCTAGCCAAGGTTCGAACCTGCGACCCAGCGACGTTCTTGCTGTGAGGCAACAGCACTACCTACTGCGCCACTGCGTTGCAGTGAGCAAAAATTGAACCATAGAATTTTTTTTTTGTTTATAAACCTTCATAATTCTGTGGCACGTGCAAGCATGTTATAATGTTACTTTTGATAATAGTTTAAACATTGGTTAACATCAGTGAATTATATCATCACAGGTTGTGTCACGATCACCAGCGATCCCAGCCAGAACACACACACACTCACATGAACTACAAATCCACCACGTTCATGGACTACATATTCAGTCATGCCACACGCACACACCTGATCCAAGTCACCCTTTGATTACACTCTGACAGCTGAAGCCACTCATGCACTGATTACATGGACTTTAAGTACACCTCACAAACACACAATGTTTCTGAGTCTTGCTTTCTTTGCTTTGCTTTGCTTTGTTATTCCCTGTAAGCCGCCTGCCTTGTGACCATCTGCCTGATATTACGACTACGACTCTGGATTGCCCTAATACATCTGTTTGTTCCTGTTTTGACCATTGCTTGCCTGACCATTCTAATAAAGACCTGCATACGGATCCTCACTACGTTGTAGCGTCAATCCCTTATTACAGGTTGTGCCTCTTGGCAACAAAATAAGCATCACCTGACATTTTACTTTATTGTTTTTAATTTTTAATTTCACTTGGCTTGTTTGCTGTAATGAATAAACTTTTTTAAACAAAGTCATTTAAAGTTACAGCAGCCAAAATAATCTTAAATTAAAAGAAGTTCAGGGCTAAGAGCCCAACTAAAGCAAACACTTTTTTTCCATGATGGTGACTTTAAATGTAAAGTTTTATCTCAAGAAGAACTTTTGTGGATGTAAAATTAAACAGGCTAGTATTTCAAAAGTTCACACTTAGCTTGTTTGGCATGCTGTCCCAGGAGAGAGCCCTGAGCTTATGAGATCCTCGAGCCCTGGGCTCCCTCACGTTTGCAGGGCGAAAGGGGAGTTTGAGCTCAGGTAGATCTCGATAAACTCCCCCGGCTTATTCTAGCTGAATGATAAATATGGATTACTGAGGAGAGGTGTACTTGCTTAGTGCTTAACTATGGTATCAATTTTGTGTGTTCAATTTGCTTAGGGTGCGAGTTATTTGGACTGTGTTTGTAAACAGGGGTAACTCTGGGAAAACCCATGCGAGCACGGGGAGAACAAGCAAAACTCCACACAGAAATGTTGTCTGGTTTAGTAGGGACTTAAACCAGCGGCATTCTTGCTGTGAGGCAACAGTGCTGATCACTGGGCCGCCGTGTCGCCCATCTGAAAAGGAGGGAAAGTAGAGGTGGGTGGGTTCTTCAAGACAAAGAAATTGAGATAAGAAAACTCTGGTTATTTATAGTGAGTTAGGAGTCGTCTGATTGGATAATCGATCATGAGCTGATGCTGGAACAGCTGAGAACAATCATAAGCACGTGATCCTCTCGAAAATTGTTTATACATAAACTTCACTAAGTGTAGCTGCTGATGCTGTTTGTGAGTGCTTTTTTTGTGATTTAATCATTTGTTGTACTTCAGTTGATTTCATTACAAAGCTCTGACTGAAGTTAGTTGTTTCTTTATTTTTGTTCTTGTTTTTTTTCCTTTGGTATTTCTTTTTGTAAACCGGATTTGTTAATCACTAATTATCAATTATTATAAAAGTAACTCATTATCTTCAGCTGTGTTTCTTCAGCACTCAGTGGACACTTGGAAGTGTTCATTTAAAACTGAGGGTTAAAGGTTTGAGATAGTGTAAAACTGTATTTTAACAGTAATATACTGTTATATATAGAAGTTGGCCAAATTGGGGTAGTCTATTTTGTGAATAAAATGAGTTTACATGATTTTTAATTGGGTGCATGTATTTTTACAGCAACAGACTTTAAAATAACAATACATTACTGGCAACTGCAACTGACAGTATTTTGCTGTTAATTTTTACAGTGTACAGAATTTACAGAGGTGGTGCTGTAAAAACACAGTATGACAGTATTATTCTTTAAATTTACAACGAAACATTTTACCGTGTACCAATGGTGTAAGTCAGGGGTGCTCAACCCTATTCCTGGCGATCGACCTTGCTGCAGTTTTCAGTTGCAGCCCTTATCAAACACACCTGCCTGTAATTATCAAGTGCTCCTCATGTTCTAATTGGTTCAGGTGTGTTTGATCAGGGTTGGAGCTGAAATCAGCTGGAAGGTCGAGCGCCAGGAACAGGTTTGAGCACCCCTGGTGTAAGTAAACATAAACTAGTTTTTGCATTGAAATAAAATAATTTTCCTACCTCATTGGCAGATGTTTTAGCTTGTTTTAAGGAAAAACTCACTTAATCTTGACATATTATTTCAAGACAATATTTTTTGCTCTAGCAAATGCTTCTTTAGATATTTGCACTAAAACAAGACAAAACCTGTAAGTTTGATTTTTTATAAATCTTATAAATCAGTCTTGTAAGATATTAACCTTGTCACAGATGTAGCTAAGAGCATGTTCTGGGTTACAGTTGCAGGGCTGACACCCAGAGTCTCCATCCATGTTCCAATATCCATCATTGCACTCATTACAGAGGGCTCCCTGGACACCAGGGCGACACGGGCACTGGCCAGTGTCCTGATCACAAAAACAGGGGCTTCCAGCTGGACACTTTGAGTCATCTGTGCCCCTCCGGTCACAAGAACATTCTGAGTATACAATACAAACAAGATTGTTATTACAGTTACATTCCTGTAGAATGCTGGTTGTGCATTCATTTTAGATAGAACAAAACCCCCACTTTTTCCCCTTTTTTGACACTTTTATCACAATATGGAAAACAAATGTCTCAACTTCTGTTTTCTCTTTGCTCCTTTAGTTCATTGCACACTTTTCATCTGACATTTTCACACGTTAAAAAATAAATTTGACCTCACGTTGTGTCAACCACATTTACAGACTACTAAACTTTCAGCCATCATTAAAAAGTTAACATCGGGTGCACAAATTAACAGCAAGTGCTTTAAGAGGTGTTTTGACAATTCAGAGAAACCGTAAAAGTGAAAGCCGAAATATAAAATGCCATCTGACAAATTATTTATTTCGCTTCTCAGCACTTTACAATAAACTTCAAGAGTTCACACTTAGCTGATGATTGGTTATAAAGCTTGTTTGGCATGCTGTCCCGGAAGAGAGCCCTGAGCTCATAAGATCCTCGAGCCCGGGGCTCCCTCCTGTAAAGGCGAGAGGGGAGTTTGAGCTCAGGTAGATCTCGAGAACTCCCCTGCTGTAGTAACTGATGAACAGATAGTGATTGCTCTTAAGAGATAACTACTTACTAGGAGCATGTCTATGGTGCCGATTTGGATTAGTCAATTAGGTTAAGTTGTATGTTTTTGGATGGTGGAAGGAAACCAGGGAACCCGTGGGAAAACCCACGTAAGCACGGGGAGAACGTGTAAACTCCACACAGAAATGTCGGCTGGCTTGGTAAGGACTAGAACCAGTGATGTTCTTGCTGTGAGGCAACAGTCAGGGCCGGCGCGTTCATAGAGGCGACCTAGGCGGCCGCCTAGGTCGCCTCTATGAACGCGCCGGCCCTGACAACCCAACGTGCTGACTTTTACTGTACATTCACAACGAAAGCGGCGTCAAAGTAGCCGGAAGTCATTCATTTTCAATGGGAGCCGGCGGCGTTGAGCGGCGAGGAGCAGTGCGGCACATCTTCGCCGGTGTGGGTGTCGAGGAGAGTTGAAATCAAGTCAACTTTATGGTAATGAGCTGTGACGCGGTTCGGCGGTAAGCAATCAGAATGTAGAAGTCCACCGCTTGAGAGGAGTCAGAGAACACAGTCACTGGGAACTTTGGTTCCGACCACAGTTGTTCCCAAGGGTTTTAATATTACGGTCGCTGGATTTCCAATTGTTTGCAATGTTTTTCTTACAGTAACATACATTAAAAAAGTACTGGCAAGTTACTCATGTGCATCCATGTTACATATTTTTTTCTTTAAAAAAGCGCGAATCTCATGCGACAATACAAAACAGTATTGCTGCTTCAGGATATTTCAGACATATGGACACATTGGATAATTAAGTGGAGCAAAGTCACACCACATGCAACTAGATCTTCCGTAAGTAAATGAATTTGATAAGAAGTGTGCAACATCTTCATGCTAGAAAACATGTTTTATGCGGGAGAGTAACTGATTTGCTGCAACGGCTCCTTTAAATACAAGATCAATGTAGCGAATTTTGACGCTCTCGCCGCCGGAGCTGAAGGCAGACAGCGTCGTCGCCAGGGGGGCCAGAGCGACCTTTGACGCTCTCCCTAGTTTCAGTGTGAACGTACAGTTATCCGCAACATCAACACAACCACACCACCACCCCCCCTCCTCACTTTATGAACTGGTCAGTTTCGTTTTCACTTTCGGGTTGAGGGCGGCATGATAGTCCTTTGCCTAGACCGGTAGTTCGGCTTGCTCCGGCCCTGGCAACAGTGCTAACCACTGGGCCACCGTGCCACCCATCTAGGAAAGGAGGAGGAGTAGGGGTGGAATGGGGGATTCTTCAAAACAAAGATGGCTGTTATATAGAACTTAGGGTATTTATAGTAGCTTAGGAATCGTCTGATTGGTAAGTCATAAATTGAATAATGCGGGACCGGCTGCAAGCAATCATAAGCACGTGATCCTCTCGAAATTAGTTCATAAATAAACTTCACAAAGTGTGCAAAATTAGGACAGATTGGTGTGGATGATTGAGAACCACTTCTGCATCCCATTGTATACTGGTTTTAACACCTGGTAGATTGTTGTTTAGTGTGTGTGCACATAATTTTAACACACAGCCAGACTCTGTTCAGAATCAATAAAATTAAATGGAGACTATATTTACCCTTACTTTTTTTTTTAAGAGAGAGGAGAGCACGAGCATCATTGCGTGAAAAGTCCGTAATTTTTGCAAATGTTTTCGCCAAGTTTCTGTGCATGAAGAAAGCGTCTTCATGCTTCATGCGTCGCCCGCCCGTGTCTCTTTCATCGGACAATTCTGATCCAGCTGCACAGCCTCCTCTCATGGAACCGCTACCTGTCACGCTACCTGTTATCTTCATCGCGTGGTGTGTGTGTGTGTTTACATTCATCAGCTGGGTTGTCACGTGTCTTGTTACCAGTCTCTCACTCAGCTGTTTTCTATCAGCCACAGCTGTTGCGCTTTATCGCGCGTCTATATATGTTCAGTGTTTGTAGATGGCGTTATCAGTCCGTTGTTTGTTCATCCTGTGTCTGTTTCCTGTTAGGCGCTCTCGCTCGATTTGTGGGCGGTGTTTCGCCGTAAGCCTGTTATGTTTGGACCTTGTACACGTCTCCGTTTCATTGATGTTGTCGCAACTGCCTGCACGGAGGACAACTATATCAGTGAGAGACTTCACCCCGATTCCGCTACTCTGATAAACTATACCGCTGGTAAGCGTGTCGATTTCCTTGAGAGTTGCTCCATAGCGCTACCTTCCCCTCCCTCGATATCTGGTGAGATATCATTGTGTGACTTCACTTCGGATCTGTTTCTCGGATTAACTATTATCTGTTCAGTTTGTTGAACTACTGGTGTGAGCACCCTTGCTCCACACGAGATCTGGTGAGAGATACCAGTTGTGACTCTTATTATTCCTTTTAATAAATCATCTTGCTTTTACTTGCATTTGGGTCTCCTGTGTTTATCATTCTGACACTACCATTCAAGGTGTTTTAAACTATTTTAGGAATAAGGGATGATGGGGCGGGGTGGTGCTGGATATGTGCAAGTCTTAGAATAAAATCCTGCAGGCGCCCCTGCTTCCAATGCCTGTACAGATATGTAATGGAAAATACAGCTCGAGCATTCTGTCATTTTTGGGATCTTCTGCCACCACAAGTGTGGTTTATTTATGAACTCATTTCGAGAGGATCACGTGCTTATGATTGAACACAGCTGATAACGCATTAACTCGGCATATTGAGCCAATCAGATGAACACTGACACACTATAAATCTTCATTTGAAGGATCCCCCCCTTCCACCCCTACTCCTCCCCTTCTCCGATAGGGCGGCACGATGGCCAGTGGGTAGCACTGTTGCCTTACAGCAAGAACGCCGCTTGTCTGTTCCTCTCCAGGCCAGTTGGCGTTTCTGTGCGGAGTTTGCATGTCCTTCCCGTGTTCGCGTGGGTTTTCCCCGGGTTCTCCGGTTTCCTCCCACCGTTCAAGACAGGCACCACAGGTAAATTGACTAATCAAAATAGCATTCTAAGACAACTCTTAGTCAGATATATCCCAGCAGTTCACAGTAGGGGAGTTCTCGAGACCACCTGAGCTCAAACTCTCCTCTCGCCCTCCAAACGGGAGGGAGCCCCGGGCTCAAGGATATTCTGAGCTCAGGGCTCTTTCCCGGGACAGCATGCCAAACATGCTTTATTACCAATCATCAGCTAAGTGTGAACTCTTGAACCTGTTTTTTGATTGTTCATACAAACCAAGACTCATTTTTCAGTGGTCTGAGTTCACTTGTTTGGTGCTCACCAGGGTTCAGGTTGCAGCATTCATACTTATTCAATTTAAGCACATCCGCGTCAAGTGCGAACACACCTAAGATGAATGCATTCTTCACAGTAGCCTTTGAATTTAACCATGAGCCAGTTTCCATGTTTGGCGTGCACTAGGGTTCAGATGGCAACATTCACAGACATTTAAATAAACTGCGCTATTTAATTTTAGACTAATCAAAACAACCTTTGCAGTTTGATTTTTCTGCAATATTTGAGCAGTTAAAATAGCTATGTACTCACAATTACACATTTATTGATCTTAAAGAACTGAAAGGGCCACACTGATGTTAAGTGGCTCTCATTTCAGTTTGAAACCTTTTAAAAGCTGTACCTTTGCAGTCTTGAGCAAGTGCATTGCCGTAGTATCCACGTTTGCAGCTCTGACAGCGCGGGCCCTCAGTGTTGTGTAAGCAGCGCAAACACTCGCCGGTTAGAGGATCACATGCATCACCATCACGAGGATCGATGTTATTGTTGCAACAACACTCCTGGCATCGACCACCTGGCAACCTCAGGTCACCATAGAAACCAGGAGAGCAGGAGTCACATTGCGGGCCTGCAGGAATAAGGGTAAGAGTTTTTGTTTAAAAATAAATAAATAAATAAATAAATAATAATAATAAAAGAGTCGTTTGTTGTTGTATTTTAAACGTTGTATCTTTGCTTTCTCAGTGTATGTTACATTAGTTACATCAGGTAATGAGAATCTTTGATGGTAAAGTATGGGGACCTGTATGTCCAGGCAGACATTGGCAGTATGGTGCTCCAGAGTGGGGATCCTTATTGCAGGAAAAAGCAAAGAAGCGTCCACTTCCATTCAGATCTGGACATAAGCATGGCTCACATGGCTGTCCAGAGACAGGGTCACCAACATATCCCTCTTTACACCTGGAATACACCTATATTCTGGTGAATACTGTATATTTTGCGTCATAATCTTGAAATGTGATCTCAGACTCGTCTCTTGCCTTTCACAGTGTCGTCCCTCAGAGTGTTCCCTGCAGTCCTGGCAGTCTCCAGTGACGGGGTCACAAATGTCAGCCAACCTGTTGCACTGGCAACGTCTGCACAGGGGAAACCCATAATAGCCAGGGTAACATCTATTGCACTGAAGGCCAGTTATTCCATCTCGACATGAGCACTGACCAGTTGTCTGGTCACACAGCTCCGTAGTAGAGCCAGATCGATCACAGTCACATGCTAGAAGGGTCAATGACAAGTTAAAAACCTCTTAAAAAATGTTAACTTAAAACTATTATTAACTATTGTTAACTTATAACTAGAATTATTAGCCCCCCTGAATTATTAGCATCCCTGTTTATTTTTTCCCCAATTTCTGTTTAACGGAGAGAAGATTTTTTCAACACATTTCTGCACATAATAGTTTTAATAACTCATCTCTAATAACTGATTTATTTTATCTTTGCCATGATGACAGTAAATAATATTTGACTAGATATTTTTCAACACACTTCTATCCAGCTTAAAGTGACATTTAAAGGCTTAACTAGGTTAATTAGGTTAACTAGGCAGGTTAGGGGAATTAGGCAAGTTATTGTATAATGATGGTTTGTTCTGTAGACTATCGAAAAAAAATATAGCTTAAAGAGGCTAATAATTTTGACCTTAAAATGGGTTTTAAAAATGTTAAAACTGCTTTTATTCTAGCCGAAATAAAACAAATAAGACTTTCTCTAGAAGAAAAAATATTATCAGACATACTGTGAAAATTTCCTTGCTCTGTTAATTATCATTTGGGAAATATTTTAAAAAGAAAAAAAAATCAAAGGGGGGCTAATAATTCTGACTTCAACTATATATATATATATATTATTATTATTAAGTCCTTGTAACTATGGCAAGCCGTTTTGACTTTTATTCATTCTCAGGATATGTAATTCAATTATTGATATCAAAAATGTTAATTGTTGATATCAAAAATGTAATTGTTGATATCAAAAATTGAATTGTTGATATCAAGAATTAACATTTGATATCAACAATTACTTTCCTGATATCAACAATTACCTTTTTGATATCAATAATTGAATTTTTACTAGTTAAAAGTCACCATAGGCTGCCATTCAAATGTAATTATTGATATCAAGAGTTGATTTCTTACTAGTTGAAATGCAATTCTTGATATCAATAATTTAATTGTTGATATGAAAAATGTAATTGTTGATATCAGGAATTAAATTGTTGATATCAAGAAATATTTTTCAACTAGTAAAGATGTTCATTTTTGATATCAACAATTGGTTTGTCACTAGTGAAAATGTTAATTTCTGATATCCTATATATAATTGTTACTAGTGAAATTAGCCATTTTAGATATCAAAAATTACTTCCCTAATTGTTGATATCAGAAATACATTTTTAGATATCAGAAATAACAATTGTAACATGTTGAAATGTAATTGCAGATATCAAGAATTAACATTTCAACTAGTGAAATTAAGTTCTTGATATCAGGAATTGACATTTTTACTAGTAACAGTATAATTCTTGATATCAACAGTTTAGTTTCTGATATCAGGAATGCAGATTGTTGATATCAAAAATTAACTTTTTTTATATCAAGAATTGCCATATTGTAACTGGGTGAAAGTGCCTGGTGCATATAGAGAGGAAAGAGTGTGTCTTCTACAGGTGGTTTGTCAAGCCCACTCACCTGCGTGAAGCACACTCAGAAAAGCACAATATTTGCTCAGAAATATGGATGCTTATATGAAGGTGTCTGGTGCATATGGAGAGGAAAAGAGTCTGTCTCCTACAGGTAGTAAAATACTGTGCTGATATGTTTTATGCCATTGCAGTTCCTATTGTGCTGGATTAAATCTTGCTCTAACGTAGTAGCTAATTTAGTTTCCTCCTAATGGCATTCCTATAACTAAAATAATTTCCAGTTTCTGCTGTGTATGTCGGACAGTTCTAAGAACTGTGAAAAGTTCCTCAGATGCAAGAAGCACTTATAGATGACCACAATATGAGAAAATGTCTTACGTGAGCAGCCATTGGGTCCGAGCCCATATGTCAGGGGAGCACAAGAATCACAGCAGCGGCCAATAACGTTGGGTTTGCACTGACATTGTCCACCAAATTTACTGCAAGATGAGCCATATGCTCCAACGTGATGACAGTTGCAAGCTGTTGATTTGCACAGATATACATGTACTCGTGGTAACAGTGTATGATTAATTAAATGTGTATGTGTACATCTGAGGTGTAAATTTAGATGATACTCACACACTGCGCCATTGTGAATAAAAGCTGACATAGATCCAATAAGCAGCTCACATACTTCTGGAAGGGTCTGACCTCCTGCCTGTACAGCCAGCTCAATACAACGGTATTGCTGAAACTGTGATAGATACGACTGCGAGCAGAAGTTTGGGACCGACTCCACTTTGGGAATAAGTCCCAGCTGTGAATAAAAATAAAATATAGGGTAAGCAGAAGTCGGTGAACTTTCAATTCCATCATTTCCAATGATCTTGCTTAAACTTAATCTGGCTGGCTTACAGAGTCAATCAGGATGTATGAGCTGGTGTGAGGGTCTTCACTGGGCTGCTTTCTAAACGTGATGTCCACATGGTATTGATTACCATCACTGAGGCACACTGGAAGATCCAGAGTGGCTGTTCTGTATAAGAGCAGTAAAATTTGGTTAGATTTCATTCATTCATTTTCTTTTCGGCTTAGTCCCTTTAATAATCATGAGTCGCCACAGCGGAATGAACCGCCAACTTATCCAGCATATGTTTTGCGCAGCGGATGCCCTTCCAGCTGCAACCCATCACTGGGAAATGATTAGAATTCATTCATTCATTTTCTTTTCGGCTTAGTCCCTTTATTAATCTGGGGTCGCCACAGCGGAATGAACCGCCAACTTATCCAGCATTTGTTTTACACAGCGGATGCCGTTCCAGCTGCAACCCATCACTGGGAAACATCCATATACACACATACACTATGGACAATTTAGCCTACCCAATTAACCTGTACCGCATGTCTTTAGACTTGTGGGGGAAACCGGAACACCCAGAGGAAACCCACGCAAACACGGGGAGAACATGCAAACTCCACACAGAAATGCCCACTGACCCAGCCGAGGCTCGAACCAGCGACTTTCTTGCTGTGAGGCGATTGTGCTACCCACTGCGCCACAGTGATGCCAATGGTTAGATTTATTAATATATAATTTTACTTAACATTTATGCAAAAGTTTTCAGAAAAATGATAATTGCAACCCTAATCTAGTGCACAAGACCTAGGCAAACATTGTTTTACAGTTTTTTGGCACCCAAAGCGAGGCTTCATGAAACTGAAACAGTCGAAGCAAATGTGTCGAAGCTTCGAAACCCATCTCAACAGTGACAGGCATAAAAACATGCGCATAACTGAGTAGGATAAACCTTTTGTGAAAAAATAAAGTGATTGAACATGAATGAAGCTCAAGCACACATTGTTTTGCACCCCATAAACACAACAAAGCCTTAAAAAACACTCTGCACCACCCCTTTAAACATAGTCGCATACTGTATAACCTTCTCACCTTCCAGAGGCTGGAAGAGTAAACATTTTGTTGGATGGGTCATTCGGACACCGTTCATCCCCTGATCCAAAAGATAAAATGCTCACAATAGCTGTCCAATCATCGGTGGACTGCAAAGATAATGTTGAGAAAACATAAACGTGAAATGGACCAGAACATCTCAAACAAACATCCACATTCAAATATTGAACAAAAAGACTGGCTGACCTCTGGTTCGTAGCGGACAACTACATAATAGTCAAGAGTTGCTGGTATGTTGCTGACGGTAAATCTAAGTCCAGCTCCATCCTGAACTCGCACAAAACCCAATCCAGTCCACGTGACGGACTGATCATTGGCATGTTGACGCAGAATGATCTGAAGAGGTGAGCCTGGTTCAAAGGGGATTGTCCTCTGCATAGGAACAGCCAAGGTAAGACAATCACATTTGCTCACGTACCATTATACACTTAACTCAATTTATTTATAAAGCACTTTCAACACCACATGTGGAACCAAGTGCTGTACAGAAAAAGAAAATAACAACGAGAAACAGAACCAAAACCTAAAAGAGGCAACATTTAGAAAACCTTTTTAAAAGCAACAGAAAAATTTTTAGCACACTCTGGAATAAAGCTAGTTTTGGAGAAGATTTTGCAGACAGAGAAAGGTCGTTCCAGAGCCTTGGAGCTGCAACAGAGAAAGCCCTATCTCCTTACATTTTAGGCAAGAACGTGGAACAACAAGGAGCTACTGATTTTAGCCAAGATATAAATACATTATATACATACACTCACCGGCCACTTTATTAGGTACACCTTACTAGTACCGGGTTGGACCCCCTTTTGCCTTCAGAACTGCCTTAATAATTCGTGGCATAGATTCAGCAAGGTACTGGAAATATTCCTGAGGTTTTGCTCCATATTGACATGATAGCATCACGCAGTTGCTGCAGATTTGTCGGCTGCACATCCATGACGCCAATCTCTCGCTCCACCACATCCCAAAGGTGCTCTATTGGATTGAGGATCTGGTGACTGTGGAGGCCATTTGAGTACAGTCCACTCATTGTCATGTTCAAGAAACTAGTCAGATGATTCGCGTTTTATGACATAGCCAGTGGCGCAAAAAGGGGTATGCAGTATATGCGGTGCATAGGGTGCCAAAACTATTTTTGAAATTATCCTTATTAAAAGTTTCAAATACTAAAAATAAATTAATTTCTTTTGTTAAAAATGTTTATTTTGCATTTTATACGAGTATAATATTTTATTTTATTAAATAAAAAATTATACCATGAGTTGCATATGTTGGCACACACATTTTAATTCAAAATCATTTAACACAATAACATGCAGACACACAGCCAAGTGTTCATGCAGATGTAACTGTTTAGATTTTTAAAATTTTTATCAAAATAAACTGTCAAATCATACAGTACAGTTGAGGTCAAAAGTTATAAGATTAATCAGAAATTTTTTCTTTATTTATTATTAATTAATAAATAAATGAATTAATTATTTCGCCAAAATAAGAGGGATCACAAAAAAATGTATGTTAATGTAAGTACAGACTTATTTCACATAAACAGATATGTCAGATAAAATATTTGGATTAAAAATTCCCCTATATGAATTTTATATACTTGATTATGATTCTTAACCCTGTTAAAACTGACACATGAACAAATAGTCAGAATATTCACATTTTTTAGAACTGAAATGTTTATTAATCCTTCTATCAAGATACATTTTTTACACCATATACATGTTTTTATAAATTTACTATGTATCATATTAATACATCAGGCCTTTTGGTAACTTTTTGCTCAAAACTATTTTAAATTTAGTTACAAAAAAAAAGTTTGTCTCTGTTTATTTTTTGCACTAAACATTTTACAGTCTTTTTTATTTCACTTTGTGAGAGGTGAAACTTGAACCCGCATACCCCTCAGTAAATGTGTAGTTGCGCCCCTGGACATGGCACGCTATCCTGCTGGAAGTAGCCATCAGAAGATGGGTACACTGTGGTCATAAAGGGATGGACATGGTCAGCAACCATACTCAGGTAGGCTGTGGCGTTGACATGATGCTCAATTGGTACTAAAGAGCCACAATTGGAACTAATGGACACAAAGTGTGCCAAGAAAATATCCCCACACCATTACACCACATTACAGCAGCCTGAACCGTTGATACAAGGCAGGATGGATCCATGCTTTCATGTTGTTGATGCCAAATTCTGACCCGACCATCCGAATGTCGCAGCAGAAACCGAGACTCATCAGACCAGGCAACGTTTTTCCAATCTTCTATTGTCCAGTTTTGGTGAGCCTGTGCGAAATGTAGCCTCAGTTTCCTGTTCTTAGCTGACAAAAGTGGCACCTGGTGTGGTCTTCTGCTGCTGTAGCCCATCTGCCTCAAGGTTGGACGTGTTGTGCGTTCAGAGACGTTCTTCTGCAGACCTCGGTTGTAACGAGTGCTTATTTGAGTTACTGTTGTCTTTCTATCAGCTCAAATCAGTCTGGCCATTTTCCTCTGACCTCTGGCATCAACAAGGCATTTATACCCACAGAACTGGATATTTTCTCTTTTTCAGGCCATTCTCTGTAAACCATAGAGATGATTGTGCTTGAAAATCCCAGTAGATCAGCAGTTTCTGAAATACTCAGACCAGCCTGTCTGGCACTAACAACCATGCCACATTCAAAGTCACTTAAATCACCTTTCTTCCCCATTCTAATGCTCGGTTTGAACTGCAGCAAATCATCACCATGTCTACATGCCTAAATGCATAGAGTTGCTGCCATGTGATTGGCTGATTAGAAATTTGCGTTAACGAACAGTTTAACAGGTGTACCTAATAAAGTGACCGGTGAGTGTAGATTATAAATACAAGTCATTAAGAGCCTCACCTGGCCTTGTCTTCGTCTTCGAGTTTGCCTTTTCTCACGCTTGACCACCACAAGCCTTCCATTACTGATCGTAAAGTCATAACCCCTCTGTCTGAAGTAGTGCTCACACATGGGCAGCGTGACATGGGGGTTGTATGGGGCTGGAGATGGCTGCACTGCTGTTTGTTCTCTATAAGGTACTGGGCTGGGTTTCGGAGCAGAGGGGCAGAGAGGAAGCTTGGCTGGCCGTTCAGGTATCCGTTCAGTGGGGTATACAAATGGAGGGGGACCTATAAAAGGTGAAATTACCGCCTGTGGAAGCAAAGAGTGGAAGATGTAGTGTGTATGTTGTTCTCATTTAAAGTACCTTACATGTTAATTAAACATTAGAAATTGATGAAATGTTGTGGTTTAATACTCCTTGAACACACACTTTAAAAAAATTGCTGGACTTACATAAGCCAATTTTGAGACAAATATGGACAAACCGAACATAAGGTTAATTGTTCAATTAAATTTAAATGACGCTTTGGACCCAATCATTGGGTTTGTCCATATTTGACTCAACACTGAGGCCCCGTTTACACTAATGCGTTTTCATTTTAAAACGGCGTTTTAGATCAAAAACGATCTGCGTCCATACTAGCGTTTCATCTAGCGTTTCTAAACATATCTCCGTCCACACTACTCCACCAAAAACGTATATCACGTGACCATTCCCGCACTCTGGGCATGCGCGTTCAAGTATAAACAGGAAACATGTGTCTCGCTCGGCATTTGGTGATTGTTAGTCAACAAACGCTGGTTGAATGATGAACGCGAGCGATTAGCGAGTGCTCGAACAATAGCTTGCCTCTTGCGAATATATGCAGCTGCTGTAGTAAAAAAGGCAGAGTTTAACTGCACAATGGCGCCTAAAACGGACAATAGTGCAAACAACGCTCCCACTTCTGTGTCCTTGTTGTTGTTTACAATAAAGGCTGGTCTGCCGTCTTCTGGTAGCGTTATAGTCATGTGATAGGGGTTTGACAAATAAGCGAAGGATACGCAATGACACAAAAGCCCCAATCAGGTAGCGAATGTCAGCAGCCACGCCTCCGTTTTCAGATGTCTCCGTTTTCCACCATCCACACTGACACAGAGCAGCAGCGTTTTAGAATGAAAATGACCTCTCCAGCGTTTTCAAAACGCTCCGTTATTGGGGCTCGAAAACTCCGGCGTAGTGTGGACGGATGGCGTAACCGTAGCAAAACTTAAACGCATTAGTGTAAACGGGGCCTGAGTCACAACAACTTACAATTTTTTACAGTGCAGGTACACACATCTTAGAAAGTTAAAGTATTTTGATATATTGTTCAATATAAATCTTATCATGCCTTAAAAATATCTAATAGTATTAATCTTGACTTACAGTCATAACCTGCTGCTGAACTGAATGAAAACCCTCATTTTGTTTTATTGAATTCCATTTATACATATGCAAATTAGACTGAAGACTGATGCATCATGGCATGACATCTTAGTCAATCTTAAGAATGCAAAACTAAAATTTCCAAAATTGCAGTAGAGTAGATGCACTCTTGATGTGTTAAGGCCAATTCACACTACATTGACAGACACCAACCAATGTGGAAAATCATTCCATGTCCTGGTAAATATGGATTCAGTGTTCAATTGCTGAAAACAAGTGTCAGCTAACAGACACAGACAGGGGTAACACATTAATCCTACAATCCTGACAAATTGTCTGTTAAGGTGGTGACACACCAAGCTGACTTCAAAGAACTAACAGTGTCAAAAGCCGTCATTGTTGTGTTGTTTTGAAAATATCCGCATACTGAAATGCTCAGGAAAGATGGAGTAACATCAGAGCAACCTTCTGTCTTTGCCTTTGAATTCTTTGCTCACTTTCATCTCTTTTTTTCACAGCTTTTATTCTCATGCACTTGCTAATTTGCTACATCCATTCACAGCTAGAACAGACATGAGGAACACGCCAAAAAACAAACCCGACCGATACTAACCGATGGCCCAGTGTTGGCTGATACCCAACCATCGTGACCCTTACCATCAACGCCAACCTGATTTCACCGAGTAGGACGTGTTCCTGGATGAACATCTATGTTGATCCTGGAACAACATTCCAATCAGCCAATCAGAATTAAGGGATATGTTTACAGTTTAGGTTTACGGTTAGATTTATGCATTTCTGCATGATTGTTATCCAACTATTATTGGGTTTAGAAGTAGGGAATAGGTATGGATTACATTTTTTACCAAAAATGATGTTCCAGGATCAACATAGATGTTAATCCAGGATCGCATCGTACGTCCTGACGTGCTTACCGTTGATCAGCACGTATCGTACATTGTGAATTGGCGTTCACATTGTGCATTGTCATATTGTAGTGTCTAACCATTCATAGCCTCTTACCAGAGGTGCTGCGTTCTCAGCCTCATAGATGTAGAAATCAAGAGGAGCCAGGAAATATCCAAAGGCTGGATCACTACATTTTTGGCCTACCATGTTAGGCCTGCATTCACACTGGCCATCCACTGAGGAACATCTGTGTGGATATACATATACCATCTTGTAAGCAATTTGTCAAATATTTGTAATGTACTGTAGATGGGAAGCCATAGTAACTTACTCTGTTTTCAGTGCCCCTCCAATGTCACAGTCGCAGGGTATGCAGCCATACACTGTGTTTCCCAGACCCCAGTAACCTGGCTGGAAAAGTGTGAATCAAATATTAAAGTGTAACTCGTCTATGGTTATGTGCTATGGTCTGATGGAGAGGTTTAACTCACCAGACACTGGTCACACTGTGGGCCATAAGCAAAGTGCTCACAGATACACCTTCCTGTTGTCGGATCACAAGGGTTGCCCACTTGTATCGTTCCCAGGAAATTACACCTGCACACTTGATATGTATAAATGAGTTGAGGATTGATAAATTAGTAAATGTATAAACGAAGGTTGCAACACAGGCTCACTCTGAAAACGTAGTCCCGTGGACGTTTCTGGAGACCGCAAATTATGTAGCCGGAGGTACGTATGGCTTTATTTCATTTTTTTAAACGAACGCTACGGGGCGGTATGACGCTGTTCCTTTTCGCACTCACCAGCTGACCGCTTACCTTCGTGTGGAGGGCTTTCCCGCCGCAACCAGTTCGTCCCGTTGGCTCGTCAGGTTACGTCGGCGGACTTAAGACGCAGAGAGGAGTTGACCACGATGGGGTTCGAGTTCGGGGAAGAGTGGTTCCAGAAATCAGGTAAGACAAAAAACAGAATCCAAAAAATAAAATGAACAAGTGAATAACAGGGTGAGAATGCGGTAAAATCCGAAAACGTGGTAAAAATCAGATGAGGGCTTTTCTTTTTCTGGACGGCTTTTGTAAACCTTATGTTGGGTTTAGGGAATGTAAGTGGTGAAGAAGATTTTAAGATTTTATTCTCTCAGTGTGAAAGCAGTTTATTCTTTAAGGGTCTTCTAGGGGTGTTTGCAACATGCCAGTGGGTAAAAATACTTTGTGGTATGTCTGTGTGTAAGAGGAGAATCCTGCACAGGAGCAACACTATGAAATAACTGATTCTGAGCTGACTGATTCTGAGTATGTAAAGTACTGATTATATATGTTAAATACTTATATGAAGCTATACGTGTCAGAAGCTAGAGTGAGTAACATATTATGGAGTTATTATGCCATTATGACAATGTATGTAACCACTTAGTTCTTTTGCATAAGTTGCATCTATGAAGGCCATCTCTGTTGTCAAAAGAGTTGCTTACGTTGACATGAGCTGATAGGCCGAGGGCCAAAAATAACAGGAAGACCATCATCTTCATTGATGGTCAGAAGTTTAAAAGAGACACCAAGGGGTGTGTCAAAGAACCTTTATAAATTGTATTGTAAAAGCACAAACCTTTAGAAAGTGGGGATGAATGCTCTGAGGTCTGCTCTGCACTTTCTCAGGCTTTATTATGTGAGAATAAAGTCTATATTTCTGGTATCCAAAAACCTCCAGTCTGATAGTGCCTCATTGATGAGAAGGTCGTCAATCACGACAAATGACAACCGTTGGGAAGCTTACGACAAATGGCCCCAACGTGGGGCTTGACAAACTCGACAAATGACAACCTACGTGAAATACGACAGTGGGTGGGCGGGTCAATCGATAAAATTGGTTGGGTTTAGGGAAGGAGGAGGGTGGGTCAGTCAGTCGATTGGCCGGCCGGCCAGTTATTCTTTCATTCAGTCAGAGAGTCAGTCAGTCGACAGCAGCCTCTGGTTGGTTTACGCGAGAACAGCAGGCGCGAATGGCACTCACAAGAGAAATTTGAGATATGAAAAAGCGCACACAGCGGCCTCTCACGGATTTGCAAAAACAAAAACGGCAAAAATACGTACCTCCCGGGACGTATTTCGCGGTCTCCAGAAACGTCCACAGGACTACGATTTCAGAATGAGCCTGGGTTGGAATTTAAGATTCTCAGAATGCATTTAACTTGTTATTCTATACTCTACTTTTTAATTGCAGTTATGAAACCCTGTTCTGGAGCAGCATGAGCACCATGTTTAAGCTAGTAACCCTCCACTGTGGTGTTAAACATGTTCAATGGATTGATGCATCCATTATATAAACATGCTTTGGACAATTAGGAAAACAATTCACGTTGTAAATCTCAGGGTTTGAAGGGAACAGTGAAAGAAAATGCAACTGGAGAACAGTCCATCCATATTAGCAGTTGCCAATATATAACATGAGCACTGTGTTCACCCAGTCAATGACACCGACACAGCAAATAGCAACACTAACCCACAGTTCAGGATTGCACTGTGAAACATCATTGGTAATCCCCAGTTAATTATGAGCTTACTTTGGGTTTAGAATGACCCAGGGATACCTATTGCAGCTGGGAAAAACCCTTCTGTGGGTGAATCAACACTTACACTGGCAGCCATTAGGATCGTCCCGGCTGAATCCGTAAAACCCAAACTTGCAGCGGTCACATCGCTCTCCTTCAACGTTCTGTTTACACACACACTGGCCAGTCACTGGATCACACAGACCACGGTCCACTGACCCATCAGGATCACAGTCACAAGCTGGACATGAAATAGGACAAAATAGAGATATGTTGAATCCTTTACTCCCAGTACATTTTCTATCTGAATGGAATTGTTATTTGAGATGATGTAAAACATACTGTACAATATTATCTTTATCTTTATTAATTCACAAGGTAACTCACGTATACAAGCGTAAGGGTCGTCCACAGAGCGCTGAGGGTCTTGGTAGTAGAACGGCCCACAGAGCTCACACTGAGGTCCAATACGGTTGTTCCTGCAGTCATCACACACACCACCGCTAACCCCACCAGTGGCAAGATAGCGTGCTAACTCAAAGTGACACTTCTCTGAATGGCCATGACAGTTACAACCTAGAACATTAAAGAGGGATTTACGTAGAGCTTTTTATTGGTATGCTAAGTGTGTTGAATGTTAGCATGAAAGAGAAGTTGAAAAAAACTCTTCACTGGTGTGATACAATGGGCATTAGGCAGTTACAGGAACAAGAACATAGAACTTTATAAAACACATTTATTGTGCATTGCCATATCACCACAGCCATATCACCCTGCAGCCCAAGACTGGTTACTCACTGAAGCTAAGCAGGGCTGAGGCTGCTCAGTACCTGGATGGGAGACCACATGGGAAAACTAGGTTGCTGTTGAAAGTGGTGTTAGAGAGGCCAACAGGGGGCACTCAATCTGTGGTCTGTGTGATCAGATTTTTTATTATACCTTTTAGAAGTTTGTATTTTGTAGCATTTAGCATCAGCTAGCGGTTTTTGTGTACTGCGCCTTTAAGGCTAGTCCTTCACGCCCACGGTTCCACGTGCCTGGCAGCAGCTACCTCGGCTGCGTCAGACAACAGACAAACAAGAAGGTATAAGATCTCACGTAACGTTTGTGAGGAATACTACAGTAAGAATCTTACCAATAATTATTTGATGCATGTTGTGGAGTTGCAAGGATGAGTCACACACAATGTCGGTACAAAGTTCACGCACACACACAAAGACACACACGCACACACACAGCGCTATTAGCTTTGCACTGTTTTTGCATGCAAATGTGACAGGATACACGTTAATATCCACTGCTGTATGGATATCTGTTATGTTAACGTACAAAATAAACCTGATTGAACATCCACAAACCGGGATTGAAGCGTCTTTTATAATTGTTCTGACATGCGGCTGTGGTGATGAAGTAAAGCTGAAGTAAATCGCTGTAATTCATTACACACATGCACTGTTTTAAAAGATTTTAAACTTGTAAAACTCACTCTTGATCACATTTGATGATGATTGATGATCCTAGCAAACTGAACAGACTTTTATTTACGGTTGCTTAGTTTGCGAACATCCTGTGGTTGGTATGATAATACACGTTACTACGGAGACATGTTAATACGCAGCTGTCAATCAATATTGGTGGGCGGAGGGACCGCACTCCTACGTCAAGTTGCGGTCGGTCTCAAAATCGGTCCAATTGGTCCAGCGTTTCTATGTTGTTACACTGAAAAAAAAGGACTGGGTGTGTTTATATCACCCCAATATGACGGTCTATACACTATACCTACACATATGCCTGTCCAAACAGCTTGAAAAGTAGATTTTTCACCATAGGTGCCCTTTAAGTGATAAAAACTGTCCAACAGTGAAATCAAGTGCTGCATTCAACATAATCAACACCTGGGATGGAGGATACTGTGACAGAAGATGTATTTTCTTTGTGTTGTGTCTTTTAGGATAATAGAGATGGAATGCAGATATAATACGATAATACACTTAACACTGTCCTTCAAATCACATGAATCAGCATAGACAAATGGTAGTTCCTGCTGTAGTAGACTCTGCTTTGAAGTAACAGCTAATTTTGTTTCCCCAAATGGTGTTTCCTGGAGCTAAAATCGTTCAAGGCTTTGTGGTACTAACACAGAAAAAAGGTGGTACTCCCGACAATAATTCTAGAAACTGCTAAAAGGTTTCACCTTCAAGAAAGTCCCAATAGCACAGGTGTCAAACTCAGTTCCTGGAGGGCCGCAGCTCTGCACAGTTTAGCCTTAACCCTTATTTAACACACCTGATCAAACGAATTGAGTCCTTCAGGCTTGTTTTAAACTCAAAGGTAAGTGAGTGGAAGCAGGGTTGGAACAAAACTGCCCTAGAGACACCCCTGCCCTAGAGAATTACTGCCAAAGTGAGTTATCATAGTGAAACATCTTCTTAAGTGTTGCTTTTATAGTCAAATGCGGTAACGTGTGTTTATTTTTATTTTGCATCATGTCATCTATTCCATATTTAGAAAAAGCCATTTAAATAGCCTTTTGTGGTTAAAACTATAGTAAATAGTCAACCTGACTGCTACTTACTTTTGCAAACATCTGAGTCTGGTTTTCCACCTGGCCTCCAGGGGGCGTCATGGTAAAAGTCTTGACAGTGCTCACAGTTGTAGCCAGCAGTGTTGTGTTGACAAACACATCTACCATGCACCTAGGAAAAAAAGACATATAGAGAAATGAATATCTACACTGAAGCCTAACAACTTGTGAATATTGTTAACTGTAATATAGAGAGAAATAGAGAAATCAATATACACACATGATGAGTAAATCAAACTGACGATAATATGGAAGATTTAAGAGTTTACAATGGACTCTGACTTTTCATTATCTTTGCAAAGTGTTAGATATTAGGATTTCTTCTGAATATCTAATGACAGAAACATATTGAATTGAATATAAGGCTATCTTGGCTCAGGATAAAATTAGTACCTGCATTAAAATGAATGTATTTGCTATGAGAAGCAGTTCAGAGTCCACTTAAAAAATGAAAACCCTGTCATCATCCCTGCTGAAAAATCCAGCTTAAACCAGCCTAAGCTGGTTGGCTGGTTTTAGCTGGTCAACCAGCCTGGTTTTAAAGGGGTTTTGGCCATTTCCAGGCTGGTTTCCAGCCATTTCCAGCCTGGTCTTAGCTGGTCAGGCCGGAAAATGACCAGCTTAAACCAGCTAAAACCAGCTTGGCCAGCCTGGTTTAAGCTGGACATAGCTGGTTTTGGCTGGTCAAGCTGGTTTTAGCTGGTCAACTCCCAGCCTGACCAGCTAAGACCAGGCTGGAAATGGCTGGAAACCAGCCTGGAAATGGCCAAAACCCCTCTAAAACCAGGCTGGTCGACCAGCTAAAACCAGCCAACCAGCTTAGGCTGGTTTAAGCTGGACTTTTCAGCAGGGATGTGCTCACCTTTCACTTATTCCAGACCTGTTTGAGTTTATTGAACATAAACGAAGATATTTTGAAGAATAATGAAAACCAGTAGCCACTGACTGTGTGACAGACTGTAAATGTAACAGTAAAATATAAAAGTTTAAGCAAAAATAGGGCACTCCAAATATTTTTTTTCTTTTGGTTTTATATTTGAAAAGACCTAAAAACTAAATGTGTGTTCTGTTATATGTACTGAAGTGTGTTCGGTAAGATGCCTGTAGAGGGCGCATTACACTAGCGCAATGAGGAAGTTATGTTCTGGTCAAAGGGCAAAGCTATTAAAGAAAGCGCCAGAACGCATAGATATATACGCTAGATGTCGCCTACCCTGCTATTGTCTATTAGAACGAATGCGTCAATAGAGCCGCCATTTTAGTACAGGGTAGCGCTCCTTTGAAATGAATGCGGGACCAAGGTGAAGCGGAGGACTGTGGCCATCCAAAGCCAGAGAAATACACATATACACATATATCTATGATCGGGAGTTTTCCCCGGTGGTCCATATGCAAATATTTTTTTCAATTACGAAATATTATAATTTTACATCACTTTTCTACATTGATGGATGTGACCGCACGGGCATTCCTGACAAAAAGTGAGTGTTTGTGTGCATGGAAATGCATTACCCTCCTTCCGTGTTTAATTTGATCTAATCCATGTCCTGAAACACACCCCCTCTCCTGCTTTCACTTCTCATTCTGACGGAGGGAGCGATTCGTTTGTGAATGAATCTCCGTTATGAATGACTCGTTCACTTAGCTGACAATAATACAAGTTTCTAGCATGGCAGCATCTTCTTGTCATATTTCATAACATAGTTTGCTTATTTTATTCAACAAAACTAGCATAAGTCTAGAATTTAGTGCGAGTTGGTGCTACTTTGCCTTGTGGTGAATGCAGCAGACTGTATTATCATCAATAACATTACTTGTTAAGCACAAAAGTTCATAACATACAAAAACATAAAAAAACAAAATCTTACCTATGAAATGTTCTGCCTTTGTGCTTTGTTTTCTTTGTTTGCTCGTTACTACAACGCAAACACGGCGCTAAAGTCCAGCATCTTCACATTGTCACACTGTCTTGACTAGTGCGGTTGAATGACGTTTGTCCTAGAAGCACTGTACCAATGTGGCGGCGCTATTGACGCATGCTCAGGGTCCCTATGCGATATCTAGTGTATATATCTATGGCCAGAACGCAGCAGATCCTAATCTGTGTGTATTGCGTTCTTTCTTACAGGTATGTAAAATCGGTTTTATTAACCAATACTCATTTATAGTGAAAATTAAGAGGTTCATAAACATCATAAATGATGGTTGTGCAGTTAATGTGATTGTTGAGTTCTAAAAACGAGCACTTTATATGTAATTCAGTTTGTGCAATTCCAAGTTGAGTAATAGAGTTACACTGCATAATACTTTAGAAACGTAATGTGTTAATAAAAGATGTTAAATAACTTTTCTGTATTTCCTGTATGATCTTGATAGATTTGTCGGGTTAAACTGGATAATGTGCTATACTGATGTCACTCACTGCAGTTAAAGTGAAAAGGGAAAACACAAAATGGTGGTAGTCTGTAAGGGTTAAACGCATATATAAATGAAGACTGTTGATTTTGATTAATTGTTTATTTAATCAAATGTATAATGTTGTTGTACACTAGCTGATTTTCCTTTGTATAAAACCTCACCATATCTAAAATAGATAAGTGTATCAGAGTGTATAAGACACAAAATGTGTTGAATTGTATACAGGTGTTTATTGCTGCTTTAAAATGTATAAAGAGAAAATGTTAAGGTATTACATTTATTGACTTAATGGATGAAAATTGTAATACTGTCATTTGAATTGTCCAGAAAGCATAACCTGTGAAGGAATAATGTTAATAGTTATCAACTAAATGCTTTGCATTTGCTGTTTCTTTAAAAAAAATAAAGGAAAAAGCTATAAAAGAAAGCGCCAGAACGCAGCAGATCCTAATCTGTTTGTATTGCATTCTTTCTTACAGTTACTGGCTCTCATACTTCACTGTCTGAGGTTGGTAACAACTGCCTGACGTTGTTCCTACTATGGTCAATGTCTAAATACATGTTACCAACATTGTTCAAAATAAGTTATTTTTTGTGTGTGCATTTAACAGAAGAAAGTAACTCAAGGTTTAAAACCACGTAAATAAAGCATTTTTGCTTTTAATCTCATTAAGAGAGGTCTGGTATAATCTTTTTCTTTCTTGCAGGAGTAAGCTCACCATGCCAGGCTCAGTAAACGTATCTCCACGTGCGCCGTCCACAGGAATGCACTGACTGGCGTGGCCATTGCAGAAGCAGCTCCCCCGAACCACCATCTCATAGAGGGCATAATAGTACTTATCCTGTGGGTTTCTCTTCCGTCGAGTGAGCAACGTGTCGCCCAGGGTGAGCAAACGTGTGAAGTTTACTCGCAGGTTCGTCAGGGTGATCAGCTCTGAGGATTATAAAAAGTAAACGATATTGCTTCTGTAGAATGATGTACAATATATCAGTCCAATAGCTGTTTTGGAGAGAATATTAGAAATTTCGTATTCAGTAATGATCAATATTGGATTTTCAAATTTTCAGGTAATTTCCTCTAGGGGTAATCAGTAATGAGACGACAACTCCATAAATGCATTAAAGAGATTCCAGCAGACACACAATATCATTAGACGTTAATATTAGGTTAGATTTAGGTCGCCAGCATCTAAGCACAATGTTATTTTGATGACCAATACCAATGTATTTTCAATAGACTTCAAGAGTTCACACTTAGCTGATGATTGGTTATAAAGCTTGTTTGGCATGCTGTCCCGGGAGAGAGCCCTGAGCTCATAAGATCCTCCAGCCCGGGCTCCTTCCCGTTTGCAAGGTGAGAGGGGAGTTTGAGCTAAGGCAGATCTCGAGAACTCCCCTGCTGTAGTAGCTGATGAACTCTTAAGAGATAACTACTTACTGGGAGCATGTCTATGGTGCTGATTTGGATTAGTCAATTAACTTAAGTTGCATGTTTTTGGACGGTGGGAGGAAATCGGGGAACCCGGGGGAAACCCACGTGAGCACGGGGAGAACGTGTAAACTCTGCACAGAAACGTTGGCTGGCTTGGTAGGGACTGGAACCAGTGATGTTCTTGCTGTGACTGTGCGTTCACACCGAAAGCAGCGAGAGCGTCAAAGGTCGCTCTGGCCGCCCTGGCAACAACGCTGTCTGCCTTTAGCTCCGGCGGCGAGAGCGTCAAAATTCTCTACACATTGATCTCGTATTTAAAGGAGCCATTGCTGCATATCATATCAGTTACATTCCCGCATAAAATATGCTTTCTAGCGTGAAGATGTTGCAGACTTATTATCAAATTCACTTAACTTCGGAAGATCAAGTTGCATGTGGTGTGGCTTTGCTCCAATATGTGTCCATATACCTGAAATATTCTGAAGCAGCAATACTGTTTTGTATTGTCGCATGAAATTCCCGCTTTTTTTTTAAGAAAAAAAATATATATAACATTGATGCACATGAGTAACTTGCCAGTAACTTTTTAATGTATGTTCCTGTAAGGAAAACGTTGCAAATAATTGGAAATCCAGCAACCGCAATAATCAAACCCTTTGGGAACAAGTGTGGTCGGAACCAAAGTTCACAGTGACTGTGTTCTCTGGACTCCTCTCAAGCGGTGGACTTCTACATTCTGATTGGTTGCCGCCGAACCGCGTCATAGCTCATTACCATAAAGTTGACTTGATTTCAACTCTCCTCGACGCCCACACGGGCGAAGACGCGCCGCGCTGCTCCTCGCCGCTTATAGCCGCCGGCTCCTATTGAAAATGAATGACTTCCGGCTACTTTGACGCTCTCGCCGCTTTCGGTGTGAACGTACAGTGAGGCAACAGTGCTAACCACTGGGCCACCGTGCCACCCATCTAGAAAGGAGGAGGAGTAGGGGTGGAAGGGGGGGATTCTGTAAAACGAAGATGGCTGTTATATGGAACTTAGACTATTTATAGTGGCTTAGGAATCGTCTGATTGGTGAATCATGAATTTAATAATGCGGGACCGGCCGCAAGCAATCATAAGCATGTGATCCTCTCGAAATTAGTTTAAATACACTTCACAAAGATTCAAACTCGAGCGAATTTAAATTTTTGGGTGAACTATCCCTTTAAGCCCAGCCAAGAACCAGAGGACCAGACTAAGAGCATGTTTACACAACAATGTACTAAATATTGAATATTTTTTCTGTTGCATTTTGAAAAGAAATCATGTATAGATGACAACACTGTCATTATATATGCATGCCTGTCCAATAGCACATTCACATAAACACATAAGAATCTGTTTTTCTGTATGCTTTAAACATGTTATAACATGTTTGAACAGTGTAAATTTATTTTCTTTACAGTGAATTTTTTCTAGCTCACTGTGAGCTCATCTTTTAGATATCAAGGTCTTTTGCTTATTGGACATGCCTTTAGGCTTGACATCTTAATGACTGTGCTATTTCTAAAACAAACAAAAAAAACCCCTAAGGGAGACATGAACCTTGAATAGTAGAGTCGTATGGATCATGGATGTCAAAACTGGGATCTAATGCTTTTAACACCACCTGAATAGAAAGTAGAGAAAGGATAAAGCTGAATTGAATGCAAACAAGTAACTAAAGAAGCTGGATTATTTCAGCATTTTTTGTGAATGTACCTCTCCATCGGTGGACGGTTCTGCACCAGAGTAGCGACTGTCACAGACTAGATCATTAATACTGTGAGCTGGTCCTTCTGAGATGCCAGGGAATGAGTTGCCACAGTCCTCGGCGAAATAACGAAACACCTTCCAGGTTCTTCCAAAGTCCTTTGACCTCTCGACCAACATGGAAGCAGGCCGGAAACTCTGTTTGAGAGCATTTGTTATCAAGTAGCTGACTCAATCCTATGTGAAAATCCAAGTAGTTAAAATTAAAATGAGATTTGTCAGACAGGAAGTGCTGAATGTACCTTGAAAGTCAGTATTAGATGACTAAACTGAAACATTGCTTCCAGATCCAGCTGAATGCTCACTTCATGCACACCTGTGATTTTTGAAAGAAAGTTTAAACTACGGATACAGGCAGAATTGAACAACAAAGGAGACCTCAAGCTCATGCAGAGATGTTAGTTTGAGGAACGCACCATTCTCGGACTGCCACCACTTCATCTTGCGTTCGGGCTGGAAGGTGGTGATGATGTTCTCTATGCGATGGCTGCTGGGATTGTGGTGGTCATTGTAGGGGCTCCTGGAGTCACAGGTGAAGCATTTGCGCTCATTCTGAATTGTGAAATAAAGGGCAGTAGTGTTTGTCAAGACATTCAGTTTGATTTTTTTTATGGCAGGCCACTTTAACATTTAATTAATAAAACAAAGTTGTATCTTTTGTCTACTACTCTAGTATAGTACTTATTTTTCAGTTAATTAATTCATTCATTTTCCTTTGGCTTAGTCCCTTGTTTATCAGGGGTCGCCACAGCAGAATAAACCGCCAACTATTCCGGCATATGTTTTATGCAGCGAATGGCCTTCCACACCACAGCCAATTTAGTTTATCCAATACACCTGTACCGCATGTCTTTGAACTGTGGGGGAAACCGGAACACCTGGAGGAAACCCAAGCGGACACGGGGAGAACATGCAAACTCCACAGAGAATACTAACTGGACTCAAATCAGCAACCTTCTTGAATGAGGTGAATGATGAATGACGCTGCCCCTTTTTCAGTTAATAGTATCAGTATTTATTCATTATCTACTAGTGCTTATTCTTGTGGTATTGGTATTATTTTGACTAGTATATATTTCAATTGTAACTAGTACATTTCTTTAATATGCTATTACTTATTCAGTAGGCAGGGCCAGATTAACATAAGGACTAATTAACATAAGGGCTAGGTCAGGCTGAAGCCCCAGGGCCCACAGAAAGAGGGGGCCCTTGAATGGCCGGGAACTCTTTGGCACCATGTTACCAGGAAAAGCTTTGCTTTTGCATGCCTAAAATGTTTGCATGCCTGAATTGTTCAAAACGCCGCTACAAAGGGGCTAGGGTTGTCTTTAGCACAATCACTATTTTGAGTTGCTTTGGTTTAGTGATCAGATGTCCCTTTTATTTCCAGGACAGTTTCGTATATTGGCTCTGTTATATCCATGAAAACTTCCTGATCAATGGTAGACTAACCAAGGGAGTCATAGAAAGAAAAACTACCTTTCAACAGTATTCATTATTGGATGCCAACAAATCAAGTAGCCTACACAAAAGTAAAGTTTCACAAACTAATTTTGAGAGGAGCACGTGATGTGATTGACTGCACCTGGTCCTTATCGCTAATCATTAGCTAGCCAATCGGATTAGCCCAAATTTAATATAAATATTCCAGTCTAAACTTCATTTCCTATCTTCATTTTTGGACCCCCATCCTTCCCTTCTCCCTCCTCCTCAATCCTAGGATCGAAGACATGGCGGCTCAGTGACTAGCGCTGCTGCCTCACAGCAAGAAGGCTACTGGTTCAAGTCCTAACCGAGCCAGCCAGCACTGAGTGGGTTCGCGTGGGTTTTCCCCAGGTACTCCGGATTCCTCCCACAGTCTAAAACATGTGACACATGTGAATCGTAGTAACAGTCACAAGCACTTAACGCATACATTCTGAATTGATTCTTATAGAACCATTTGCAACCCAGGCTCATTCTGAAAACGTAGTCCCGTGGACGTTTCTGGAGACCACGAATTATGTAGCCGGAGGTACGTAAGGCTTCATTTCGTTTTTTTAAACGAACGGTATGACGCCATTCCTTTTCGCGCTCACCAGCTGACCGCTTACCGTGTGGAGGCTTTTCCCACCGCAACCAGTTTGTCCCGTTAGCTCGTCATGTTACGTCGGCGGACTTGAGAAGCAGAGAGGAGTTGACCATGACGACGGGGTTCGAGTCCGGGGAAGAGCGGTTCCAGAAATCAGGTAAGACAAAAACAGAATCAAAAAAATAAATAAAAAATAAATAATAAGTAAATAACTGGGTGAGAATGCGGTAAAATCCGAAAAAGTGTTAAAAATCAGACGAGGGCTTTTCTTTTTCTGGACGGCTTTTGTAAACCTTTGGTTGGGTTCAGGGAAATAAGTGGGTGGGCGGGTCAATCGATAAAGTTGATTGAGTTTAGGGAAGGAGGAGGGTGGGTCAGTCGATCGGTCGGCCGGCCAGTCAGTCATTCATTTCGGTCAGACAGACAGTCAGTCAGACAGACAGCCAGTCGACAGCGGCCTCTGGTGAGTTTACGTGAGAACAGCGGGCACGAACGGCACTCGCAAGAGAAATTAGAGATTCAAAATTTGAAATTTTGGATTCACGAAAAACAAAAACTGCAAAAATACGTACCTCCCAAGACGTATTTAGCGGTCTCCAGAAACGTCCATGGGACTACGTTTTCAGAATGAGCCTGTGTTGACCATTTTTCAAGATATAGCTAAAAAATTATTGTGATTTTTTTTAATCGGGGGGCTCTCGAGAACTACCTGATCTCGTAGCCCTCCTAATGCTCATTGACCAGGCAGGAGCCTTGGGCTCATCTATCCTCAAGCTCAGCGTTCTCTCCCGGGACAGCATACCAAACCTGCTAGTACCATAGTCAAGCATTATCTAAGTGTGAACTCTTGAATTGTCAATCATATGGACTATCCCAAGCAAATAGAGTCAGTAATGGCTTAAGTCTAACCAAGCCAATTAAAAAACTAATGCTTTTATGAATGTTTTTTGACCCCATTTGATAAAAATAACAGTAATAGTCTAAAGCACAATGAAGTATTGATGCTTGCTATTTCATCAGACAACATATCTGATCCGACAGCAGAAAACAAATTATGCTAGCTTGCCGTAGTTGACTCACAAGGCCAAAATGTTTGGAAAAATTAGACGCATAGATATCATTAGGGATTAATGCTTTCTGAAGCAAAGAAAGCAAATGGGAAATTAACCACAGAGAGGTTTGTCAGCAGAACTGATTCATGTACAATATGTGACTGAAAGAGTGACTTTAATGACTGGACCTGACAACTTCATGACCTCGCTGCAGTGAATAATGGCGCGATTTTCAACTAATAACAACTTACATTTCAGTCAGGTCCTCACAAAAGCAACGAATGATTTTGGAGGACTTTCGGAGAGATGCTGAGCATAAAGTCTTATAGACTATTTTTACTTGGTTTCTTTGGAGCTTGACAGACGCAGTCTTATTCACTTTCGCTATACTGAAAAGACCCACCAGGACGTTCTTCAAAAAGCCATCGTCTTTTATATTCCATAGAAGAAAGAAACGTGGCACAACACAAGAAAATGAACAAATAAAGAGAATTTTCCAGCTTTTAAAATCTTCATTCAGCAGGGAGACGCAGAAGCTCCTGCAGTTATGCATTATTCTGTGTAATTAGTCTCTCCTGGCAAAAATTCATAAGCATTTCCTGAAGCAAGGCAGAATGTAGAGACAATAAAGTGGAATATATTCTAGTTGCGGGCATGTATGAACAAGAGCCGTCCATCGCATCACTAAACTCATCTTTACACCTAAGAAAGCGTCCGAAATGCGTTTGCAGCTTCCTTTTATTATTATTGGAAACACCACTGCGGTGGGCTCTTCAGGCCATGAAAAGTGCTCTAAATATACTAAATAAGTGCTATGCGACACACCCACATACCAGCTTTATCACCTGTATAGACAGGGCCGGGGGTTTGGGGCGGGAGGAAGGGGGAATATGGAAACAGGCATAAATTAGTCTTGTGGCAGAGAAGAGGTAATGACCTATACAACAGCTCAGGAAGGCACATCACAACTTGTCTGTAGTATGTATTACCCAAAGGGTTGGCCAGAGCGCTGTCAATCCACGCTAAAAAGGAGAGAAAATAATCTTTTATCTTAGTGTGGGCGCTGAAAAGGGATCGTTTTAGGATGGAACTGTATTCTGGGTAGCTAGGATTGGGAAGATGTTATGCAAATACGTCTAAGAAAACGAACTTCACTGTACTTGCATTCCTAAAGGAAATGTGTTTGCTTGAGAGCTGAAGGACTTCATAATGTATATCCTTGAAGTATAGGATTTTTTTTAGCTTCCAAGTGCTTGATAGTGCCAAAACCTAAGGAGCAAACCCAATGAGCTATGTTCTGGAAGAAACTCTTTGAATTTACTTTCATTTCTGGTTTGATACTCTGAAGACATACATTTTTTACAGCGCATGCCCCTCACTGACATCTGGACCCATTGAAGTGTTGCGATTTTGACAACTGACCTCCAAATATCCCAGGATGCAATAATTTTGTGGTCTGCGGAGACCACAGGTTGAAGAAGCTGTGAGCTGAGCAGCACGGCCCACCATGAGGTCACCGAGGTTAGGATAACACGAATTCCCCACACATTCGTCCTGGAGGCGGACTGGAGCTGCAATCACTACAAACAACAAATGTTCAGTTAGATCAGGTTTTAATGTTAAACCTCAATTAATAAGGTTGGTGACTCATCCTGTACTATAAATTTGCGTCCAATCAAACACTTTCAAGAATGAGAATGCCCCTCCCCCTAAATTAGCCAGCAGTAAATCATGATTTATGGCTATGATGTAACTAAAGCCTGTTGGCTATGTAAAAAAAAAGAGTCGGTATGCCTTCCTGTGTTTTGTCAAAAAATGTGTCATCACAGGAAAGAAATCTGCACAGTCAGTGTCTGTTCTCTCTGTTGACCTCTCTATGCACCTTAAAGGGCTAGTTCACCCAAAAATGAAAATGTACTCACTCTCTCCCTCGAGTCGTTCCACAGCTTTATGTGTTTCTTTGTTCTGTTGAACACGATGGGCTCTATTTTAACGATCTAGGCGCAAAGTCTAAAGCGCATGATTCAAAAGCATTAAGGGCATATGCGAATCCACTTTTGCTATTTTAAGGACGGAAAAATACAATTTGGGTGACAGCGCATGGTCTAACAGGGTTGAGCTTATTCTCTTAATGAGTTATGGGTGTGTTTTGAGAATAAACCAATCAGAGTCTCATCTCCTCTTTTAAGAGTCAGTTGTGTCGCGCCATGGCGTATTTGCTATTTACAATGCAGACTTATTAAGTGGAAAAACTAAACGCTTCACTAGCGAGAAAACAGTTAAACAGACTATTTGCAGCGCGAGGATAAAGAATGAGCCTTCTCCAATCGGCCTTTACTTTCTCTTTCTCTTTTTTTCCTTCGTGGATAAGGAAACGGTGTTGTACGCACTCCACTGAAGGCATCCATTGGCCTACATATTTAATTTTGTTTGTTAAGCGCAAAGATTTGTTTCAAAACTATTTCTAAACTCAGTTCTAATTGAATAAATGGACAATAATAATGAAGTGTGGTCAAAAAACTGAGTTATAGCCAAATACACATGGGCATCATGGTGGCGCAGTGGATAGCACGATCGCTTCACAGCAAGAACGTCGCTGGTTCGAACCTTGGCTGGGTCAGTTGGCATTTCTGTGTGGAGTTTGCATGTTCTCCCCATGTTCGCGTGGGTTTCCTCCGGGTGCTCTGGTTTCCCCCAGAGTCCAAAGACATGCGCTATAGGTGAATCGAATGAGCTAAATTAGTGTATGTGTGTGAATGCAAGAGTGTGTGGGTGTTTCCCAGTGTTGGGTTGTGGCTGGAAGGGCATCCACGGTGTAAAACATGCTGGATAAGTTGGCGGTTCATTCCGCTGTGGCGACCCCTGATTAATAACGGGACTAAGCCAAAAAGTAAATGAATGAATGAATCCAAACATCCAAACTATGCCCCATATGGTCCAAAACAGGTGGACAAATCTAAGCTTGTCTTTAATAAAACAAATATAAATATGCACATAATAAATACTAATAATAATAATAATAACATTATACAAAAGCAAATTTGTCATGAATAAACAAAAAAAGCCCCCCGCGTGCTCCGGTTTCCCCCACAGTCCAAAGACATGCGGTACAGGTGAATTGGGTAGGCTAAATTGTCCGTAGTGTATGAGTGTGAATGAGTGTGTGGATGTTTCCCAGAGATGGGTTGCGGCTGGAAGGGCATCCACTGCGTAAAAACGTGTTGGATAAGTTGGCGGTTCATTCCGCTGTGGTGACCCCGGATTAATAAAGGGACTAAGCCGAAAAGAAAGTGAATGAATGAATGTACATCTTGCGTGTTTTAAGCAATGTGTAAAGGAGGCGCACAAATAACGTGCTCTGTGCTGGACTTTAGACCTGCTTTCAGCTGGTCTATTGCGCTGTCTATTTTAGTTCCTTAAAATAGCAACGCGTCAACAATGCGCCTTAACACACCTCTTTTCTAGACTACAACACCATACCTGCCAACACTTCCGTTTTTCCCGGAAGTCTCCCGTATTTCAGACCCGTCTCCCGTATTGTTCTGTCTCCCGGTAAACTCCCGGAATCCCCCCCTCAGCATTTTGGTACAGTCTGGGCTGAAACCTGGTGCTTGTGCACGTGCTCTTCCGGTCGCGCGCAACCTCTCCGTGCTACAGTTCGCGCGCCTCCATATCTCCAAACCTCTCTCCCCTCCTGCTCTTCAGTTCGCGCCAGTGTTGCCAACTTAGCGACTTTTCAGACCCCCCTAGCGACAGATTTTCAAAAAAGCGACTAGCGACAAATCTAGCAACTTTTTTGTGTGTTACTGGAGATTTTTATAGACTCGTTTGTCCATACTGTACTGTCCCCTACTCTTCTCAATGAGCTGCGGGTGATGCTGTCAGCCCCTGCCTTTGAGCACTGACAGGCGGCCCAGTCCTCATACAGCAGCCTCTCCCACCTGCAGCCTGACAGCAGATCACCCCTCTGCATACCGACGGCAAACGATTTAGCACAGGGAGTGTGAAGGTATTTCCCTTGTACAGTCAAACTGATCTGCTTCTCCTTTCTTTTAACAATTTAATTTGATTGTTTATTCTTTTCTTGTTCACAATCAGAGATGTTTTAAGTGGGAGTTTCAGAACTTGTCTGAGTATATTACATCTGAGAGATTACTGCAAATTTACCACTCATCTATAATTATATACTGTATTCAAACAGCAATAAATTTAGTTAAATTGACAAGCTTACATAAAGCGTAGTGCAAATATAAAATACCCTATTTATTTACCATAGGCTGTTAAACAAACAGAAAAGGTAGAACGTGATGACGCCACTAACGCAATGTCGCAAATTAGCGTATGATGTAATCCACCCCCCCCCCCCGGTCTGCCGTAATTTACGAACCAAATGTTGGCAGGTATGTACACCCATGAGTCCACAAAGTGGCGCAAATGGATTTGCTATTTAAACAACATGGCGGAAAACGGGAAAATTATGGTTGCGCTTGTCTGAAAATAGCCAAACGTCGCAGCAAACATGTCTTGCGCCTTATTGCGCCGGGAGTATGATAGGGCCCTATATTTTAAAGAAAACTGTTTCCATAGTAGGAAAAACAAATATCATGCAAGTCAATGGTTACAGGTTTCCAACATTCTTCAAAATATCTTCTTTTGTGTTTAACAGAAAAAAAGACCCTCATAAAGGTTTAAAGCAAGTAAAGGGTGAGTAAATGATGACATACTTTCTGGGTGAACTATCCCTTCAAAGATCAGAATCAGAAAGAGCTTTATTGCCAGGTATGTTCACACATACGAGGAATTTGTTTTCGTGACAGAGCTTCTACAGTGCAACAGAATTACAGACAGGACTAAAAAACAGATATATATTTTAAACACAATAAATTGAGTAGCTTTTTTAAGAAAAACTCTGAACAGCTTGAATATTTTAAAGAAACATTTTCCTTAAAGCTTTGAGAATTATTTGCAAGAATGTGATCATTAGCATAAAGCGGTGAAAGCAAGATGATTGAATTTACCGATGTAGTCCCATTTGGAAACGCTTTTTAGAAACCACCTTTTTAAGACAAGTAAAAGCTTTTAAGAAATACCACAAGGGGGTATTACTGCAGTGTTTTTTTATGTCTTAGGACAAGTAAATATCTTGAGCTTGATGGACCATGTTATGTGAAGAGTGCTGAAGTGCTAAGTGTTGAGATAGATAAGTGCTAAAATGTTAGCTAACTGAGGATGTTTACATGCACACCAATATACCCTGGTAACTCACAACATTCAGCTTCTTGAAATAACTGCAAACCAATAAGTAGGGCCAGACAGAATCTTCTGACGAGTTGTTTGCTATTTTTGTGCAGAATTTTGTATTTAAAAATCTACAGTTATGTGGGATGATTTTGAGAATATGATAACTACAAAATGAACACATTAAATAAAAATAATGCTAACTTTTTAAATTTAAGCTTACGATGCAAATCCAATTAGATCCATTTGTTTGGTAAACGGGCAGCACGGTGGCTCAGTGGTTAGCACTGTCGCCACACACCAAGAAGGTCGCTAGTTCGAGTCATGGCTGAGCCAGTTGGCATTTCTGTGTGGGTTTCCTCCGGGTGCTTCGGTTTCCCCCAGTTCAAAGACATGCACTATAGGTGAATTGAATAAGCTAAATGGACCGTAGTGTATGTGTGTGTGTGAATGTAAGAGAGTATGGGTGTTTCCCAGTGCTGGGTTGTGGCTGGAAGGGCATCGGCTGCGTAAAACACATGCTGGATAAGTTGGCGGTTCATTCCGCTGTGGCGACCCCTGATTAATAAAGGGACTAAGCCGAAAAGAAAATGAATGAATGAATGAATGTTTGGTAAATGGGCGGCAAGGTGGCTCAGTGGTTAGCACTGTTGCCTCACAGCAAGAAGGTCGCTAGTTCGAGTCATGGCTGAGCCAGTTGGCGTTTCTGTGTGGAGTTTGCATGTTCTCCCCATTTTCGTGTGGGTTTCCTCCGGGTGCTTGGGTTTCCCCCAGTCCAAAGACATGTGCTATAGGTGAATTGTGTAAGATAAATTGGCTGTAGTGTATGAGTGTGTGTGAATGAGTGAGTGTATGGGTGTTTCCCACTACTGAGTTGCGGCTGAAAAGGCATCCGCTGCATAAAACATATGCCAGAATAGTTGGTGGTTCATTCCGCTGTGGTGAACACAGTTTGGTAAACAAAGTCTTTTATGTAATATATGTACTAAAAGGCAGAAAATATTACTATTGTATTGTAAATAAATTATGTAAACATTTGCATAGTATTCAAAAATATTACTGAAGTCGGCGCCAGTGGTGTAGTGGTTAGTGCGTCGACACATGCACTCCGGTGTTCACGGCGACCCGAGTTCGATTCCGCCTCGCGGTCCTATGCCGATCCTTTCCCTCTCTCTGCTCCCCATTCTTTCCTGTCAATACTCTCTACTGTCCTATCAAAAATAAAGGTGAAAACCCCTAAAAAAAATAATTATAAAAAAAAAAAATATTACTGAAATTAAAATAAAAACTGAAAAATTTATATTTTCAAAAAACTACTGTTCAGCTGTTCATTAGTTATAAAGTATGATCTTATTCTGCATCCCTAATCCTACCCAAAACCTAAACCCAACTTCTATCTTACACTCTCAGAAATAAAGGTACACGAGCTGTCACTGGGGTGGTGCCTTTTCAAAAGGTACACATTTGTACTTAAAGGGTCCATATTGGTACCTCAAAAGTATATACAATTGAAGTCATAATTATTAGCCCCCCTTTGAATTTTTTGTTCTTTTTTAAATAATTCCCAAATGATGTTTAACAGAGCAAGGAATTTTTCACAGTATGTCTGATAATATTTTTTCTTCTGGAGAAAGTCTTATTTGTTTTATTTCGGCAAGAATAAAAGCAGTTTTTAATTTTTTAAAAGCCATTTTAAGGTCAAAATTATGAGCCCCTTTAAGCTAGATTTTTTTTTCGCTAGTCTACAGAACAAACCATCGTTATACAATAACTTGCCTAATTACCCTAACCTGCCTAGTTAACCTAATTAACCTAGTTAAGCCTTTAAATGTCACTTTAAGCTGTATAGAAGTGTCTTGAAAAATATCTAGTAAAATATTATTTACTGTCATCATGGCAAAGATAAAATAAATCAGTTATTAGAGATGAGTTATTAAAACTATTATGTTTAGAAATGTGTTGAAAAAAATCTTCTCTCCGTTAAACAGAAATTGGGGAAAAAAAATAAACAGGGGGGCTAATAATTCTGACTTTAACTGTATTAGTACCTAAAATTTTAAGAGGAACACTTTTGTACTTTTAAGGTACTAATATGTACCCTAGAGGTATTAATATGAACCTTCAGTCATTCATTCATTTTCTGCCGCTTCTCCGGGGCCGGGTCGCGGGGGTAGCAGTTTTAGGAGAGAACCCCAGACTTCCCTCTCCCCAGACACTTCCTCCAGCTCCTCCGGGGGGATCCCGAGGCGTTCCCAGGCCAGCCGAGAGACATAGACATAATATGAACCTTTTAGGTACAAATTTGTACCTTTTGAAAAGTGGTACAAATACAGTGACAACTCACGTATACCTTTATTTCTGAGAGTGTACTAACTATTAATAAACAGCTAATTAGTATGCCCACAGGGAATCTGCACGTGCAGAATTCCGCAGAAATCCACAGATTTCCACAGATTTTTAGCCCTTCATTGAGTCTATTTATTTACTTGTGATTTTTTTTATTTGTTACGTTTTTAAATTAATTTCAGCAATATTAATGACTAATATGAAAATGTTCATGGAATTTATTTACAATACATTTCTTGAAGTAATATTTTCTGTCTTTTAGTAGATATATTATATGAGAGAGCTTTGTTTACCAAATAAGTGGAATTGGATTTGCATTGTAAAGATTAAATAAAAGTTAAAAAGGTATTATTTTATTACATATATTACATACAGTTAAAGTCAGACTTATTAGCCCCCCTGATTTATTAGCCCCCCTGTTTATTTTTTTCCCCAATTTCTGTTTAACGAAGAGAAGATTTTTTCAACACATTTCTAAACATAATAGTTTTAATAACTCATCTCTAATAACTGATTTATTTTATCTTTGCCATGATGACAGTAAATAATATTTGACTAGATATTTTTCAAGACACTTCTATACAGCTTAAAGTGACATTTAAAGGCTTAACTAGGTTAATTAGGTTAACTAGGCAGGTTAGGGTAATTAGGCAAGTTATTGTATAACGATGCTTTGTTCTGTAGATTATCGGAAAAAAAAATTGCTTAAAGGGGCTAATAATTTTGACCTTAAAATGTTTATAAAAAAATTTAAAACTGCTTTTATTCTAGCCGAAATAAAACAAATAAGACTTTCTCCAGAAGAAAAAATATTATCAGACATACTGTGAAAATTTCCTTGCTCTGTTAAACATCATTTGGGAAATATTTTAAAAAGAAAACAAATTCAAAGGGGGGCTAATAATTCTGACTTCTACTGTATATAAGTTTTTAGTTATGATACTCCTCAAAATAATTTAGCATAAACCCGCAGATTTTCCACAAAATTCTTTGCAGAAATAGTAAAAAATGTCAGCAGATTCTGTATTCTAAGTACTAAGTAATGTTAGTTAATGGTTTGTTAATACCGCGAATTGTGAGCTAAACTAAAGTGTTTCCGAAAAAACATTTCCACAAGTAAGAAAAGCATGTTTTGCAGTGCATATTTCCAGGATAAATAGCAGGATACTTCAAAGCCAAAATTCTGCATGTAAAACCAAAACAAGCATGAACAATTTCTTCAAGTGACAGTGATTTGTTCAAACTGGCTCTGCTATGAAATCTAAAGAAATGGAAAAAAATATGCAACGACAGAAAACTTGCGCGTGTCAAAGTGTTCAAGTGTCAACAAGTGGGTGAAAAAAAAATACAATCCAAGAGTGGCAAGTGATCACACGTTTCCCCTGATTGGGCTGATGGGTAATTTGACTGTCAGCTTTCAGCAAAGCGAAAGACATGAGCGAACTTACAGAGCAGCAGAAGCACAGACGACTCTAGACGGAGCAGCATAACTGGACCTGCAGGACAGAGAGGAGCAACAGGAGAATGAATGAATGAATGAATGAATGAATGAATGAATGAATGAATGAATGAATGAATGAATGAATGAATGAATGGAAGAGCAATGTGAGGAAGAATTAAAGGGATAGTTCACCCAAAAATTATAGCTACTTGCTATTTATTTACATTTAAGTGGTTCTAAACCCTTATGAGTTTCTTCTTGCACAATAGAGGATATTTAAAAAAAAAAAAAAAAATACTATGGAAGTCAATGGTTACGTGTTCAACAGAGCAAAGAAAGTCAGTCTAAACTGTAAAAAATGCTGGGTTCCACACAATCGATTTGTTTTGGAACAACATTAAGTGTATTTATTTATTTAGGAATTAAATTAGCTTATTAGTGTTTACAAATTTAAGTGGATTAAACATGAAAACAATTAAGTTGTCCCCAAAACCTCAAGAATTGTGTTGTTTCAGCTCATTTTAAATCAGGGGTGTCCAAACTCGGTCCTGGAGGGCCGGTGTCCTGGAGAGTTTAGCTCCAACTTGCTTCAACACACCTGCCAGGAGGTTTCTGGTATACCTAGTAAGAGCTTGAGTAGCTGGTTCAGGTGTGATTGATTAGGGTTGGAGCTAAACTCTGCAGGACACCGGCCCTCCAGGACGGAGTTTGGACACCAATGTTTTAAATCAATCAATCAATCAATCAATCAATCAATCAATCAATCAATCAATCAATCAATCAATCAATCAAAAATAAACAGACAAACAAACAAAACATTTTATATAAAACCTCATTTTTGTTATTTTTATTTAGTTTAAGGGTGGTGTGGTGGCGCAGTGGCTAGAGCCTTGGCTGGGTCAGTTGGCATTTCTGTGTGGAGTTTGTATGTTCTCCCTGTGTTGGCGTGGGTTTCCTCCAGGTGCTCTGGTTTCCCCAACAATCCAAAGACATGCCGTATAGGTGAATTGGGTAATCTAAATTGTTTGTAGTGTATGTGTGTGAATGAGTGTGTATGGGTGTTTCCCAGTGTTGGGTTGCGGCTGGAAGAGCATCTGCTGCGTAAAACATATGCTGGATAAATTGGTGGTTCAATCTGCTGTGGCGACCCCAGATTATTAAAGGGACTAAGAAAATGAAAATAAAATAAATGAAATTAGTTTAAATTGAAAAGAAGATTTAAAATAATAATAAAAACGATTGTTCGTCAGCCCATCCAGCCTGATCTCACGAGGAAACGTAAGTTTTGTCAGTTTAGTGGCTAATTCGTATGAATTCGTAAGAGTTCAGTCGTACGAAAATGTACGATTTTAAAAAGGAGGCGTGGCACCCAACCCCACCCCTAACCCCAACCGTCATTGGCTGATGAGCAAATCGTACTAATTTGTACGAATTAGAATTCATACGAATTAGCCACTAAATCAAAAAGTTACGAATTGCTGTGAGATTGCGTTGGCCAATCAGAATTCATGTGTTTTGAAATTTGCTGACATTAGAGAAGACAACCTAGTGTTGTAAAAGAACCGAGCTTTGAAATGTTGTGTACACTGTAAAAACAATTCTGGTTGCCTTAAATGTTTAAGCTGAATCAAATTAACCTTATGAGTCCATTTAACTTACAGTATATTATGTTAAACTGACTATTCAGCTTGCGTAACTTATAAAATTAAGTTTGAATATGATTAACTTAGTTGAATAAGTTACTTAATGAACTAAAAACAGATGAAATGCTGTCAATGCTGTCAGGACTAATCATATAATCTTTTACAGTGTGGTGAATGAGTGGAATAAAGGGGTTTTTTCTTGAAAAAGAGACCAAAGAAAAGAATATCCATAAACAAATAAAATGATATAACTAATAAACTATCATATAATAACTCTATATTTATTATATACTATATATCAGGGCTATTCAATTGGCGGCCCGCGGGCCGAACCCGGCCCCCAAGGCAATTTGTTCTGGCCCTCCAAATAGTGTGACCAAGACATCAAGAATAAAATTAGTTAAATCAAAAAACGGCCGCTATAGTTATGAATTGACGTGAGTCTGTTCAATACAGCACGAGCTGCGCAGAGCGTAAGTCACCTGACATTAAGCGAGTGGCGAGAACAGCCAAATACATTTGAATATGTTTGTAGAAAAGGTCTTTTGTACAATGCACTGATATCGTTATTAGGGATGCAACGATTGACCGATTTCACTATTAACTGCGCTTTAATTCGTCACGGTTAATTAATCGTAAAGGCTTCTCTAAGCAGCATTTCTGTTCTGCCACACGAAACGAAACTGCTGAACAAAGTTAATATAAAGCTTAAATTTACATTAGACGTGATAACAGTGAAACCCTGATTATTCTTCATCATAATCGTACAACCAAAATCTATAATTGTTGCATCCATAATTGTTATGCAGTTCAAAACAGAACATATGAACGCATCTGAATGTAGAAAAAGCCTACTTCAGCAATACTCTGATTTTGTTGTGCTGTGAAGTACAACATTTGAATGTTTGTTAAAAAAAACTTATTGTACATTGCAGTGATATTATATAGTTTCAAAATACAATATATTACCATTTTAATATAGACAAATACAACGTGGGTGTCTTAAGGAGCAAAAATACAACATATGGGCTCTTATATGCAGTTGTGTCATCAATTATATTGCAAGTCATGTCTCTCCGGCCCTTCGTTTGGGATACTTGTCATGAACTGGCCCCCGTGACAAACTAACTGAATAGCCCTGCTATATATTATGTACCCCTTTACAGAATTGTTGAACTTGAAGACAAGTTACAAAAAACATTACAATTAACTACTGCATACAATTTAAATAAAAACTATAATATATCTAATAAAAACTTAATAATATATTATGTATTATATCTGTAAATTTGATCAGTTAGACAGCAAGCAAACAAAGCAATAAATTCATGAATGACATTTTTGGTTGCCGTCCGTAAGTATGATAAATAGTTCAAGAGTTCACACTTAGCTGATGATTCATCAAAGGCTTGTTTGGCATGCTGTCCCGGGAGAGAGCCCTGAGCTCAAGGGATCCTCGAGCCTGGGGCTCCCCCCCGTTCGCAGAGCGAGAGGGGAGCTTGAGCTCGGGGGAAGCTAAGGGAACATCTTGGAAGGAGGGAGCTAGACAAGTGCCTGATTTATTAGATCTATTAAGCATTAGGAGTATCTTGTGACTCTCTGTGGTCATTAAAAATCCCATGGCATTTCTCGTAAAGAGTAGGGGTGTAACCCCGGTGTCCTGGCCAAAGTCCCTCAATCGGCCCTTACCCATCATGGCCTCCGAATCATCCCCATCCACCGAATTGGCTCAATCACTGTCTCTTCACTCCACCAATAGCTGGTGTGTGGTGAGCGCACTGGCGCCGTTGTCCTGTGGCTGCCGTTGCATCATCCAAGTGGATGCTACACACTGGTGGTGGTGTGGAGAGACCCCCCTCATGATTGTGAAGCGCTTTGGGTGTATGGCCATACACAATAAATGCACTATTTAAATACACATTACATTACATTACATCTTTGGATGGTGGGAGGAAACCGGGGGAAACCCACGCTGACACGGGGAGAACACACAAACTCCCCACAGAAACACCCACCGGCCTGGCGGAGACCGGCCGGTCAGTGTTCTTGCGGTGGGACTAACAGTGCCAACCACTGGGCCACCGTGTAGCTTGATCTATGGTAAAGAAGGAAAATGGGGAGGGAGGTGGGTTTTCTTCCAGACGAAGATAAATGTGGGCTGAGGTCTATGGTAATTTATATTACCTCAGGAATCATATGATTGGGGGATCATAATTAGCTAATGTGAGACCGGCTGTGATAAATCATAAACACGTGATCCTCTCGAAATTAGTTTATAAATAAACTTCACTTACTCCTGAAGCAAAACCATTTAAGAGGCACTACTGTAAAAGGCATCCATCAACTCTAGTTATGTAAGATGAACCTGTAATTGGATATTTTAGCATCTATGAGTGAATGAACAGAGAATACATCCTTCACCACAATGCTCTAGTCTAACTTCATTTCAGAAAACTGCCCAATTAATAATAATATTAATACTTCAAATAAAGTACAAATATTTTTGTCATATACAGTTGAAGTCTGAGTTATTAGCCCCCCTATTAATTTCTGTTTAACGGAGAGAAGTTTTTTTCAACGCATTTCTAAACATAATAGTTTTAATAACTCATCTCTAATAACTGATTTTATCTTTGCCATGATGACTGTAAATAATATTTTACAAGACACTTCTATACAGCCTAAAGTGACATTTAAAGGCTTAACTAGGTTAATTAGGGTAACTAGGCAGGTTAGGGTAATTAGGCAAGTTATTGTATAATGATGGTTTGTTCTGTAGACTATTGAGAAAAAATAAAGCATAAAGGGGCTCATAATTTTGACCTTAAAATGGTTTTTAAAAAATTAAAAACTGCTTTTATTCTAGTCAAAATAAAACAAATAAGACTTTCTCCAGAAGAAAAAATATTATCGGACATACTGTGAAAATTTCCTTGCTCTGTTAAACATCATTTGGGAAATATTTAAAAAAGAAAAACAAATTCAAAAGGGGGCGAATAATTCTGACTTCAATTGTTTACTTTGTATAATTTTTAAAAAATAAATTCATATATTTTAATTTAGTTTCAATTTTATTAATTTGTGAGGCATGTTTTCATGACATCCGTGAGTATTTTAACTTCAATATTTGCCCTCACTAAAGATTTTCATTCATTTGAATCATTCAGTTTCTTTTTTTATTCATTTTAATTGTAGCTTGTTCATTTTTTGTAGCATAAAGTATACATTCAGTCATTCCTTTAGTCTCTATTTCAGATGTCACCAGAGTGGAATGAACCGCCAGCCCTTCCAGCCGCAACCCAGTACTGGGAAGCACCCATACACATTCATACACTACAGACAATTTAGTTTATTCAATTTACCTATAGAGCATGTCTCTGGTTTGTAGGGGATTATGGAGGAAACCCAACACGGGAAGAACATGCAAAACTCCACACAGAAATGCCATCTGGCCCAGCCGGGACTCGAACCAGTGACCTTCTTGCTGTGAGGCGACAGTGCGAACCACTGAGCCACCATTTCACCCTTAAAGTATACATTTTAATAAAATTGATATTCATATATTTTCATTTTAAAATGCATAACGCATGAGATAATATACAATAAACCAAACTAAATATTGTTTTATTGGTTAATTAATAGAATAAAATGACTACAACATGAAAAAAAAAGTTTACCTCAAATAAGTTACTGAGTTACAATGCTAAAGAAATGATAAACATAAAAGTTGCCAACATAAAACTAACCATTATCCACCTCCAAACACACACAGACACAAACACACACACATCGAAATTTAAAATGTCACATTTATCTGATTGCATAAACCACAAATCATGTGTAAAATTACTCCAAACACGTTTATCCGGCACGAAACACTTCTGTAAGCCCGCAATAAACTAATCATGAAATCAGTATGACAAATCTTTTCCACACGTACCTCTGCAGATCTGAAGACAAACGCGGTTGAAGCCTCGACCGAAGAATTCAAAGCTCCATCACCGTCCGACAATCTACAGGGGAAAATGCAGACTTACAGTTTCCATGTGACTGTATTATTTGTAATGCTCACAGCTGAATAACTGCAGACTTACAGGGTGCTGAGGGGTTTACTTCTTCTCCTGGATTGCAGTAATAACTGAAAGCTGAAGCTTGTAAAGACACACCTGAGTGAAAGAGAGAGAAACAAGAAGAAGAGGTAGTAGAAGAAGAAAAGCCCCAAGGCGGTGAGGGAGAAAAAAAAGGATTATGTTGCACTGAGAGCTGATTTATGCTTGTCATGTAGAGAAAAGAGCAGGACACACGTCTCTGAAGAAGCACCAGCTACGAGATCAAATGCTTTGCTAGGATGATTTTTATTAGGTGTGGATAATAACAAGAATGTATTTTTTGGAAGAATGACATTAATGTTTGGGAGGATGTTCTACGGAGTGATAAACAGGCTGAAGAATCAATGAGAAAAACAAATGTTACCTGAGACAAAATATTGAGTTTAGGGGTTTGGGTTGCTCCAGCCTGATCTCACGAGGTAACATAACTTACATTTTATAAGTTTAGTAGCTAATTCGGTACAAAGTCATATGAGTTCAGTCATAAGAAAATGTGAAATTTTTAAAAGGAGGCATGGCACCAAACCCCACCCCTAAACCCAATTCTTATTTAGCGATTAGCAAATCCAGTGCTTAATTTGTCAATTGCGAGGTCCCGGAACAGATCGGGGTAACAGAACCAGGCATGTTACCCGAGGATGGAGAGGTGTCACGCACGGAAGTGGAGACCGGGGGGGTGTTAGTGGGTTGTCGCAGACGAAGGACGAAAGTGAAGAGCGGGGGGGCTTGTCGGGGACGAAAGTGGAGAGGGTTGGGGAGTCGCGGAAGAAAGTGAAAGCGAACACCGGACGGGGGGCGGTTGAGGAGGGGGATCGGTAAAATGAGGTGCAGATTTCAGAGGTGCTGGATCTGGCACGAATTAAGCCCTGAGCAGATCATTCTAAGTAAAATTTTACAAATTCATACTTCAAGAGTTCACACTTATCTGATGATTGATTATAAAGCGTGTTTGGCATGCTGTCCTGGGAGAGAGCCCTGAGAGAGCCCTCCTGTTTGAAGAGCAAGAGGAGAGTTTGAGCTCAGGTAGGTCTCGAGAACTCCCCTGGTTTAAGTTAGGGCCTATTACAGATTATAGGAATTGCTATGGAGAAATAAACTGCTGATTGAAAGGCGTCAGATTAGAGCTACTCTATGATGCCAATTGAGCCTTCACCAAGCCCCGCCCTCCTTAGTTACTGTTGCTACGCTTGTCAAGCTTTCGTGCCTGGCACGTCTATTACAGTGTGTATGCGCCGGTGTCAGACATTCCCATGGATATAATTAGTCATTTTTGACAAAAAGGTGAGATATCTGAGAAAGCCAGACCAAAAAGGACTGTAGTATGCATTACAGGGGTATATTCACGACATAATAGGCAACCGATTAGAGAATAATTTATTCAAAATTGAAGCTAGGTTAGCCTAGCCGCCTCATACGCTCACCATTCAACAGCTTAGTTCATGCACAGCAGGAGAGGTGAAATTTTAAAATAATCTAATAATAACTAATTAAACTGTGATTTCCCTTTTTTTTAGCCAAAAAGCCTGATAGATTAATTGTTGTGCAATGAAATATAGCGTTACTAACCGACGAGGAAACACGCATGGACAGTGCTTCTACATAATTCATTCGTTTAAAGAACAGGGAGAAAATTGATGGATTTGTGCCAAATATTAGCATCATTGACCCATAACAATGTACTAGAGCTGAAGATCTTTGCCCGAACCCGACAGGACCCAGCGGGACTTGACGGGTTCAGGTTTAATTTCTATCATTTTAGACTGGGTCGGGTTGGGCCGGGCTTGGCTTGCGCAGTGAATAGTCATGTGATGCATTTCGATTAGCGCGAGAAAGTAATCAAATCATTTGTTACAACATTAAAATCCATCCCTGCAAAGGTAAAACAAATGATGACAGAGAAGTTAATAAGAGCGAATTTTGACTGCGGTCAGGCCAGCCGCCAGTCCAAAAAGAACGGTCATTTTAGCCGCCAAGGTATTTCTGCGGTCACTCATACACTGCGTATTACGGTAGAGCGCTAAACAGCAACGTATGTACATCAAGCTGACAGGGAAGATGCCGAGGTCACTCGTTACTCTGAAACTGCTGTCATGGAAAATTAAATGGATGTTCTTGGCTGGTGGAAGATGAACAAACAATCCTACCCAAAACTTGCAAAATTAGCCAGATCAGAACTATGCATCTCGGCCTGTAGCAGCAGCAGTGAAAGGGTGTTCGTGCTGCTGGACGCACCATCCTGAGCGCAGGACTGCGCTAAAGCCATTTACAGTGGATTCAATAATGTTTCTCCACAAAAACACGTAGCCTAATCTTGATGAGTAAAGGGTTTTTAAATTATAAATAAATATTAATTAAACCATAAAATCATAATGTAGACAGACAGTTTAATGTTGGCATTATTCTTTTAATATTGAGCTTTACCGTCGCCTTAAGGCTGGATTGTGAAGAGAAGTGGTGAAACAAATCCCGTAAAGCCTTTATCTTAATTTTGTTATTGCCAAATACCCCTCATAATTTAGTATTTATTTTAATTTAATTTGTTAAGAAAGACTTCTTTTTATTGGTGTGTTGGCCAATTTAAAGGCTAAGTGTATGTACCTATGCCTATTTAGAGTGCTGAGATGTTACGATGTTACAGAGGACTTATTTTATTTCTTTGTTCCAATTTCCAAGTGGCCTATAGCCTATGATTGTTACGAATAAATTATGTTAAAACATATAAACGACTCATTCTTGAAAAAAGGCAAAAGAGCTGTGTGCATGTGCACATTTGGATAATGTCGGGTTATAAACGGGTTCGGGCTTTATAAAGCTGCCAATCAAAATGTACCTGTCGGGCTCGGGCCAAATTCTGTCGGGCTCGGACCCTATCGGGCCTAACTTTTATGGCCTGATTACAGCTCTACAATGTACAGTACCTATAACTGTCGGTATGTTTGTGAGCTTTTTATATCGTTTCTATTCTAATTTGCAGTTAAGAGGAAAAAATTAATAAATTGAAAAGCAAAAAAAGAGTATAAACAGCAGAAGAGAACAAATAAGATCAGCAAATATTAATCCGACACCAAATATAAAAGCAGACACTAAGCCATTTTAACGTCATCACCAATGACTAAATCTCTAAAAGACAGACGAAAACATTGATGAATTGTAGCTCTGACATGGACATGAGGGTTATAAATGACTGAAAAACAGCTGCGGGTGAAGTATATTGATCGCAAGTGCTCAGTTTGTGATCACATCTCTGTTTTGTTCTGTTGATATGTAATTTCAAATACTTGTAGCTTGAAACAGATGGAAATATGACTGGATTGTGCTCGCTCTTACAGCTATTTCGAGGGCTTAAATGAAGCAGTGCTCATAATATCGAGGGGAAAAAAAGAAAAAGACAGCTGGGAAACTTAACCTGCTTTGTATTTTTGTATGAAACACAGTTTAGATCTTTTTAGGGTAAGAGGTGTGTGAGTTATTGGCGTCTATCACTGAATGTGTCAGGAATATCGAAAACAAAACCAACTTAACTCCGCTCTTTTAGCGCCCCTCACACAGCTTTGTCCATGCTGCCATTTCTCCCCTTGGGTTTTAGGTTTTAGAAAAGACCACCCCGTCCAAACTTTTAGGATATCAGATTTGCACAATCCATATGCACAACGCTTTGGCTTGTTTCCCTCGCTCGAAAGCTTGACAGACCACCTGCGCATGGCTACGGTTGCTAAGCCACAATTGGTGTGTGGCGGTTTTCGAGTGCGGCTTAGCGAAGGGTCAATTCACTTAAGTTGCATGTCTTTGGACTGTGGGAGGAAACCGAGGAACCCGGAGGAAACCGCACGCAAGCACAAGGAGAACATGTAAACTCCACACAGAAAAGTCAGCTGGCCCAGAAAGGACTTGAACTGGTGACCTTCTTGCTGTGAGGTGACAGTGCTAACCACTTACGCCGGTGACAGTGCTAACCACTTACGCCGTGCCACCCTATCTATAAACAGGGAGAGGGAGCAGAAGTAGAAGGGGGATTCTTCAAGACGAAGATAACTAAGGTGAGAAACTGGTTATTTATAGTGTGTTAGGATTCATCGGATTGGTGAATCATGCATTAGCTAATACGGGACCAGTCATGGTCAATTATAAGTACATGATCCTCTTTGCCACTAAATAAAATAGTTACGAATTGCTGTGATATAGCTTTGGTTGCTCATGGGTTTTATGCAACATTGGCTCATTTTGAAAACGTAGCCCTACATACGTTTCTGTAGATCGCAAAATAAGTAGCCAGAGCTTTGTATGGCAGCATTTCATCTTTAAAATGAACACTACGGGGCGGTATGATGCCATTCCTTTTCTCGATTACCAACTGACCGCTTACCTCTATTCGCCCATTTCCACTGAGTGGTACGGTACGGTTGGGTACGCTTTTATGGCCGTTTCCACTGTCAAAAGGCGTACTGTACCACTTTTCAGGCACCCTTTCGAAAGGGTACCAAAACACGAGAAAGGGTACCAAAAGGTGGAGCTACACGCCCAGCTGAACGCTGATTGGTTACAGAGATCCGTCACGCTAACCAGAATGAAAACAAAGCAATCGCCATGTTTTAAATACACAGCCGAGACATTACATCGTGATACTATATGCATATAATAACAAGCCATGGATGACCCGAGCTCAAACAAACCTTGTCGTTGTCTTGATGTACAGCCACAAAGCCAAGAAGAACTAAATCTGCCGTGTCCTGTTTTTGTTTTATGAGGCCGTCTAAAAGTGCGAGCGGTTTTCGCTTTCTCCAGGAAGCTCGCGATCGTGTCTATATTTGATATAACGAACTTCTTGAGCTGATGATAATAACGTGTGTGTGATTATTAAAGTGTCTTCGACATCTGATCCTTTCAAAAAAGAAAAGGAAAAACGCGAAAGTGAAGCGCAAACAAACAAAGGAGAAGCCCGACAAAACACAGGAGCAAATTGTTTTAGCAACCTGAATCACGAACAAATTGCCATGTTTATCATCGCCTTTTGGACTATTATGAACTCGGAATGACAGAATTACTCTCTAACAGAGGCTACATGTGCTGTGCTATGTTGCGTGTTGTTTTTGAACCCAAATAAGGTTTAAATGTATGCTGTGTGTAGTATTTCTGTAATTGATAACATATCGGAGACTGCAAGGGGCTGTATGTGTTCATATATGTTGCAATTATATATTTATTTTATATAATTGCAGACGTTACAGTAGGCTATTTCGTCATTGATCATTCATCTGTTTTGTGAGAAGTGCTTCTCATATGATATGTGAACGACCTGTACGGCTTTACTGTAGACATTTATTCGAGCAAGAATGACGTCGACTGAAACTTTCTGTCGTACACCACACCCACCAAAAGGGTACCCTTGATAGTGGATACGCAAGCCTGATAAAGGGGACCCATACCGACCCGTATCGTACTGTACCAGTCAGTGCAAACGGGCCATATGTGGACGGCTTTCCCTCTGTTACCAGTTTGTCCGGTAGCTCGACACATACGTCGGCGGACTTGAGATGTCGAGCAGAGTTGACGGCAACGACAGGGTTTGAGTCCCATGAAGAACGCTTCCAGAAAGCAGGTAAGACAAAAAAAGAAGCCAAAAAATAAATAAATAAACAAGTAAATAACAGTGTGAGAATGTGGTAAAATCTGAAAATGTGGTAAAAATCAGGAGCCTTTTCTGGATTGCTTTTCAAAACACTGTGGTTGGATTTAGGGAAGTAGGTGGGCGGGTCAAATAGTGCTTTTTAAAATACTATTGGTTGGGTTTAGGGAAGGTTCGGTCAGTTAGTCTGTCAGTCAGTCAGTTAGTCAACAGCGGGATTTACGCGAGAACAGCAGGCGCAAATGGCACTCATGAGAGAAATCTGAGACCTCAAATGTGTACACAGCGGCCTCTAGTGGATTCGCGAAAACAAAAACTGCAAAAAAACGTACCTCCTAGGACATATTTGGTGCTCTCCAGAAATGTATATAGGAGTACGTAATCAGAATAAGCCTGGGTTGGTTTTATGAAGTATTTTTTATCTATTCGTTGTCGCGGGTTAACAAGCGACAACCTTTCTTCGGTCTGTTGATTTGTTTGTTTTGTTTGGAACGGGCGAGTAGCGGGCCAACTTTCTGTTGACTGTGTTGCCACAGTATTGTCTTTAAATGATTCATTCTAAATAAATAACTCTTAAAGACCTCCCTTAGAGGGGACCTGTTTTGCAAGAATCACTTTTATAAGACGTTTAAACCTAGTTGTGTGGTAACAATGTGTGAATATAGTCAACCTCTAATGGTAAAAATTAATTAAGTCTATTTTTTTATAATCACTCTTCATAAAAACAGTCTTTTTGATTGACATTCTCCATTTGTATGTATAATGACAGGGGGAAAGCCCCAGCCATTACTGATGATCTCTCCTTTATTAGCATAGACAGCCCTGAGTGAGAAGCAGCCGTCCGCCATTAGAGTTTTCACCTGCTAAAGATAATGTCAACAACTAAGAGCAGGGCCGGATTAACATAAGGGCTAAGTGGGGCTTAAGCCCCAGAGCCTACGGGAGAAGGGGGCCCTTGATTGGCTGATGAATTAATTTACGCCATGACGTGGGAAACGCCTCTTTGCGTTATGCTTTCTCTCGTCGATAATGTGAAGTATTCCTTTCGGTTTGCTGCTGTTCAAAAACAGTGACGCTTGTGCTAAACTGGGGCTCAGAGTGGCTGTAGCCCAATCAGAATATTCAATAGCCCTGTTTTAGTCATCCATAAGGGTGATCAGATGTCCCAATTTTCCCAGGACAGTCCCTTATTTCGGCACTACTGCGAGAACCATGCAGTTAAAGGTACGCTAACCAAGCTCGTAGTGGAACAAAAAATCAAATTCAAACAGTCTTCATCATTGATACACTTGTTCATGTAGTAACAGAAGCTGTGATAGGCGGAATCATACTGAATGGACTCGCTGGACTCAAACCGGCGCGCGCCCGCACAATCGTTCCATCACACAATATAACCGAGACAGTGTGCGAACGAAGCCTACATGAGCTAAATGTCCATCATTGCGGAGAATCTATCTCAAGTAAATGCACTCGGTTATGCTTTACAGTAAGTCTAACTGAACCAGTTAGAAAGCAAACTTTTTTTCATGAATGTTTATTTTGCCCCTTTTATGAAAACGACAGTAATGGAGCAATGAATATGGAGCAAGGAAATAATGGCGCTGGCTTTCATCAGACAATATATCTGATGCAAAAAAAATATATAAATAAATAAATAGAATAAAGATGCTAGACCACAATAAGCTATTTTGGATATTAGAAGCATGGATATTAAAGATATTATATAATTAGGGATTTATAGTCAGCTAAAGTACTAAAAAACATTTTTAAAGGTAAACCCCTATTTAAAGTATTTAATATAAAGCACTAATTTAGGAAGTATTGCAAACGTTTTTTTTTTTTGTTTTGTTGATTTTTGCTGCCTGTTTGATCTTTAAAGTTCAGATTATGTCATTTCTTAGTTTTGTATACTTTCAGGCCTGTTTTCATAAAATAGAAAAAATAAACAATAATCAAATATAAATCAAATGGTGGAAAATTAGATAATATTAATTAGTAAATTAATAATTATAAATTAATTAATAATGTTAATATTAATAATAACAACAACATATATATATATATATACACACACTTTTGTAATCACATAACCGTTTGTAACTCCACCCTCTTTTGAAAAGAGCACAATCTCATTTAAATTTAAAGCGACAGTCAACAAAACAACACAAGTTGGTTCAAAGTGTAAAAGGAGCAGTTTCAACGAGTTATAAAACATTATTTGTGGGGTATTTTGAGTTGAAACTTCACACACACACACAGTCTCTAGGGACATCAGACACTTATTTTACACATTGTAAAATGGGGTATAATAGGTCCCCTTTAATGCCAATCGTGCAACAAGTCACGGATCCAGTTATCTCTCCCGTAAGTAGCGATTAGACAGCCATATAATGATTTTTTATTGTATTTTATGTTCTTTGATTTTTTTTTTGTATGATCTATTATTCTAAACATTTTAATATGTTCTTGTAAAGTTTATTATCTTTTACAATTACAAATGTATATTAGCAACTTTTATTTGATAAATGTAATGTTTCGGTTACATACAGTTAATTTAACGCATTAATAGTATCTGGATTTATATTAAACAATCTTTAAACAAAAAAATGTTTTATGTGTATTTAGGGACATTTTCTTGAAAATATTACCTTAAAGACCACTAAACCTGTTTTTCTATTGTCTCTGCCTCCAGAAATGTACTTTCAGCTTTTATTTTCATAAAATAATGAAGTCTAAATTTCATATTTTAATTACTTTATAATAATTTGCACGTAGTATCTATCTTGTCATTTCAGTGATTAAAATTGTGTTTGTCCCTACATTCTTTTCAACGTTGTAACGTCGGTTATAAAAGGCATGAACAATCCGTAAAGCACTGATGGAAAAAGCCTGTGACTTGTTCCAAGTGATGTATACATTAAATAATACTTAGTTCATTAATGCTGAGACTGTCCCAAATATGCTCATATTTGAAACCTGATTTAATGTTTAATAAAAAATATGAAAAATATCAAGTATTAAATATATAAAGAATATTTTATATGTGTACACAATATTACTACACACATTTCTGTCTATAGAGCTTCCAAAAATTGATTTTGCATGATAGGAGCCCTTTAGCTCTAAATAATTATGTTTTAGACATGCCATGTGGTATCTGGTTCAAGGTTAGCATTTTGGGCTAAAGCCTTAAATGGTTTAAAATGTCAGCTCTTTAGTGTAAAAAGTTTAACATTTAACATTTAAACAACAGTAACATTATCAAATGCTCTGTATTGTATTTAAACATTTTCCATTAATTGGTTTAGCTTACATTAAATCATACCTTTTCGTATATTTCATCGCAGTTTAAGGAAAATGAATGCATTTTTTGCATACTATTTTACATGCCTCTGTAAGAGTAGACAAAGAATTTCTCATAATCTTTTCACGGGGGTTAAAAGGTCTAAAAGTCAGTTCACGCCAAATAAAAATAACTAGCTTTCAAACGTTTCTCCATTCCATGTCATTTACAATCACAACACGAACTCCTCTGAAAGACATTTGAATAGTTCCCTCAATCAAAACTAAGATTATTAACCCTGATGGGGGAAAAAACAGCAGATAAAACAGTGATCTGACATGTTTGTGTGTGTGTTATTTTAACATTTTAGCTTACAGATGCATTTGTAGAAATACTATACGATTTCAAACCTCTCTATCAAAAGCGCCACTCATTTCATTAAGGGTAAAAGCCATTTTGAAGCACATTTAGGACTAGAATCTCTCAAACATCACCTTCTTTATTGCTCCAAATGATTGCCGGAATGCAATTTACCCCAGTGGCTGAAACTGATAAACATGACGCATCTGGGCCACAAATCACAGAAATACATGTTCAACTCTCCGAAGGCAGATTTTTATGATCTCCGAGTCGACAGCTGTGGTTAGCAAGCACATACCAACCAAAGCCAACACATCTCTCTGCCCCTTGAGGCTCTTTCTGGCATCTGGAGACGTTCGCAGACCAGCCTAAATGCAAATGTATCAATCAAAATCACTGCCTCAAAAGCTCATGCTTGAAACATAGTAAATGCCCTGCTTGGTCATATTAATATTAGATCTAGCTACGCATTTCTATATTTATTCATTTGAGAGATGGTTTTATCCAAAGTGACTTACAAATTAGGGGTAAAAAGTTACTAAAGAATAACTATGTAAATATTATTGCAACTCACACTAAGGCCCAATTCCAATTCTACCCCTTAGCCCTTACCCCTACCCCTCATTTTGCGCGTGGCCGTCAAGGGGTAGGGGTGTCCCAATTCTCTTTAGCTTGAAGGGGTAGGTATACACCCCTTCGAACGAAGATTTTTCAGGACCACACTTAAAACGAAGGGGTAAGAATATTTCCCAGAATACACCAGCCACGACAGCAGTATAGCTGAACCCGGAGGTAAGGAGATCCACAAATTAGTATTTTTTTGTTATTATTACGAATTTTTATGACAAACAAACACATGTTTTAATGTATTCATAAATTAAATTTAATTCATTCACTAAATTTCGCGATCTATAATCCATAATCATAACTCCTGTACAACAGTCCCAAAACATTCTGACACTCGATGACACTCGAATACCCTGTCAGAGCAGTCTAGTGGCTGGGAATGGGCTTTTTACAGTGTCTGCTATAACGTTAATGTTGTTTTCGTGTGTTTACATAGATAAATATGGCCACTGCGTAAATGCACAGTATAGTTAAGATCTTATTGCCACATTAGATCGTTATGATAACATCATATATGTCTTCAGTGATTTCCTGGAGATAAACACCACAAAATAACACAACTGGAATAACTACAGCAGTCGTGATCGTCTGATCGCATATGAAGCAAGAGATCACATGACATATGATGACGTGTGCAGGTGTTGAAGCGCTGTCCCAATTCTTAGGGGTAAATTTTGAAGCCCTTCCCCTTAACCCTCGGTTGTAAGGGCCAAGGGGAAGGGGTAGGGGTACAAAAATAGAATTGGGATTGGGCCTAAGTCTTGCATACGCTGTAAAAAAATGCTGGGTTCCACACAATTGATTTGTGTTGGGACAACATAATAATAATAATAATAATTCCTTACATTTATATAGCGCTTTTCTGGACACTCAAAGCGCTTTACATATTGGGGGGAATCTCCTCATCCACCACCAGTGTGCAGCATCCACCTGGATGACGCGACGGCAGCCATTTTGCGCCAGACCGCACACTACACACCAGCTGATTGGTGGAGAGGAGACAGAGTGATGAAGCCAATTATGATATGGGGAGGGTTCGAAGGCCATGATGGACAGAGGCCAGTGGGCAGATTTGGCCAGGATGCCGGGGTTAAACCCCTACTCTTTTTCGAAGGACATCCTGGGATTTTTAATGACCACAGAGAGTCAGGACCTCGGTTTAACGTCTCATCCGAAAGACGGCGCTCACTGAGCAGTATAGAGTCCCCGTCACTATACTGGGGCATTAGGACCCACACAGACCGCAGGTTGGGCGCCCCCTGCAGGCCTCTCTAACACCACTTCCGGCAGCAACCTAGCTTTCCATGAAGGAATTAAGTTTAAATAAGCTCATTTTGAATAAGTAGTTTGAACAAACCGCAAACATCATTATTTTAGTGTAGAATAAAAGAGCCAATGTTCATTAATAAAGTATATTGTGCATTCTCAGAAACAAAGGTACAGGAGCTGTCACTGGGGCAGTACCTTTTCAAAAGGTGCATATTTGTACCTGAAAGGAACATGCATGGAATATGCATGCGCAGAAATCAGCAGATTTTTTGCCCATCATTGAGTCCATGTATTTACTTATGTCAATTTATTTTTCTTCAGTTTTTAAATTAATTTCCCTAATATTATTGTGATATAATAATAGTAATATTAAAATGTTTGTATGATTTATTTACAATACAGTTTGTAAAGTAATATTCTCTGTCTTTTAGTAGATAAATTATATAAGAGACTTGCTTTGCTTACCAAGTAAGTGGATCTAATTGGATTTGCATTGTACATTTTAAATAAAAGTTAAAAATGTATTATTTTTTATTTCATATATTAAGTTTTTAGTTACGAAACTTATAAAATCATTCCGCATAAATCCGCAGATTTTGCTAAATTCTCAGCAGAAATAGCAAAAAATGACTGCAGATTTTGTCTGGCCCTACTGAAGGGTCCATAATGGTACCTCAAAGGTACTTTTTAGGTACTAATATGCACCTTTTAGGTACCACTGTAGACTATTTGGATACAAATATGTATCGTTTACAGCTCCTGTATCTTTATTTCTAAGAGTGTAATAATGAACATGCCTGTTATTATTATTTTGGGTTCTTCAAATATCTGTGAATAATTATTTATTGTTATATATATATATATAGTTGAAGTCAGAATTATTAGCCCCCCTTGATTTTTTTTTATTTTTTCCCAAATCATAATTTACAGAGCAAGGAAATTTTAACAGTATGTCTGATAATATTTTTTCTTCTGGAGAAAGTCTTATTTGTTTTATTTCGGCTAGAATAAAAGCAGTTTTAAATTTATTAAAAAACATTTTAAGTTCAAAATTATTAGCCCCTTTAAGCTAGTTTTTTTCGATAATCTACAGAACAAACCATCATTATCCAATAACTTGCCTAATTACCCTAACCTGCCTAGTTAACCTAATTAACTTAGTGAAGCCTTTAAAAGTCACTTTAGGCTGTATAGAAGTGTCTTGAAAAATATCTAGTCAAATATTATTTACTGTCATCATGGCAAAGATAAAATAAATCAGTTATTAGAGATGAGTTATTAAAACGATTATGATTAGAAATGCGTTGAACAAATCTTCTTTCCGTTAAACAGAAATTGTGGAAAAAAATAAACAGGGAGGCTAATAATTCTGACTTCAACTGTATATATTTATATTTTTATAAGACTGAAATATTGTAATAGTGTAAACAATATTGTGTGTAATTCTGTATTAATGTATAACACATAAAATATGTGATGCAATAGAATCTGATGCAATGTGGTCCCAACCTGCTCCAAAACAACAACAACGACAGGTTTTTTTTTTTCCATTGTGTTCAGATGTTATGAGCTTATTTTCCTTTGTAGAAACCCAACTTTTTTTTCCCCCCAGGAAATAACCAGCTGTGATTAGCAGCCGTGTCACTCCTGATATCACTTTCATTCTGCACACGGACAAATGAGACAAATGTTATCATCAGTGTCTGGCGTCGACATCAATAACTTCATGTAGTGAATCTGCTAATGCCGTGGATGCAGATTTACTGGTGTCAGATGTTCTGGCAGGCCTTTCTGATTCTGGCAGCAGCTTCACACGTCGGGCTTTGATCCGCGCCGCTGTGGGAGATGGTGACAGTTTTTGGGCTATCAAAAGAAGTAAACACAGAACTTATCAATTGAAGTTAGACAAAAATGAAATAAATAAAAAGACATAAACATTTCATTGATTTCCTTGATATTGTGATCAAGGGGCTCGTGACGACGGCACACTTTCTGGCTGCTTTACAGACCCTCGGCTAAGAGAGATTGAAAGGCCAGTGAACCACTAAATTACTCAATGTTTTTCTGAGCAGCGTCTCTTTAATTACTGGAATGTTCAATGACAAAAGCATAATTATTTCAGGAGTTTAAAATAAAAAAGACACTAACAGAGACGGAAGTGTCGGCTAGTAATTTTTAATAATAATCACAGAACTTGTTCAGCTGGTGTAAATAAGTCCAAAAACATTATTTCATTTCAGTACATGTAAATAACATACACATAGTCCTCCAACATGCTGTCTAAGCAAAAAGATAGGATGTTTTGATTAAGCTGTGCTTTAATTGCATGATTAGTGTTTTTTAGGCCGTACTCACATGTACAGTTGCCTTGAACCAGGCCAAGGCACGCTTGTCCCCCCTCCCGTCTCCCCCAACGGCCCGCACTCACATTACATTCGGGCCTGGGCGCTCTTACGTCATCGATGATAAGTAAGCGCTCTCGCTCAGCACAGTGGAGATTTCTTTAGTTATATCGTTTAAGTCGTTTGATATGTGGTGACACGCAGTCAAATATTTCGCCGAACAGATCAGCCGCTTTTGACGCTCATAAACAATCGTAAAGTCCTCGTGCTGCAGGAATTAGGAGGTTTGCTGAAGGCGCAGCTGACGTGCAGTGAGAGATTTGCGTCTTTAATAATCTACGACAGTTTGCGTTCATTAAACAGTACGAATGATTAATTAATCCATATGATACAGTCCCTTAAAAGTCACGTCTCGCTTTCAGTTTCGGGCTTAGGCACGCTTGCACTCACACTGTAAGCATACCGCGCCTGAGCCCAAGTGAACCGCGCTCTGGCCCACCTCTTCCAACCGGGCCAGGGCCGCCCAAGTGTACCGTGCCTGAGCCCGATTCAGAGCACTCACACTTCTCAAACGACCTGAGAAACGGGCCTGGGCACGGTTCGGATAGCATAGTGTGAGTGCGCCCTTACTTTCTCTTCTGCGGATGTTGATTGCTCGTCATTTCAGCAATAATGAACAATATATGTTGTGTCTGTCCCTACATTTTTGTTAACTCTGCTAAATGGGTTATAAAAAGGCATAACAATCTGTAAAGCACTGATAGAAAAATATGTCACTTGCTCTAGTGATGTCACTTTCTCTGGCATTTATTCTTCTCTCAATATTTTGTCTAAACTGTTTAGGAAGACACACCAATTGCAGATTAATTGCACTGCAAAAAAACGCTTTTCTTACGTAGACTTTTTGTCTTGTTTCTAGTCCAAATATCTAAAAATTCTTAAATCAAGATGAATTTTCTAGACAAGCAAAACATATTGTCTTGTTTTGAGACATAATATGCCAATATTAAGAGAGTTTTTCCTTAAAACAAGCAAAATAATTTGCCAATGGGGTAAGCAAAATAATCTCATGTCAAAAGGAAAAACAAGATTATTTTGCTTACCCCATTGGCAGATTATTTGGTCACACTTTATTTTGATGATCCGTTTGTTGAATTTAAGTTACATTGCATCTACATGCCAATTAATTCTCATTAGATTATAAGTAGACTGTTTGGTTGGGGTTAGGGTTAGTGTAAGTTGAAATGTACCTGCAAAGTTTCTTATAGTCAGTTAAATGCCTGTTTAGCAGCAGTATCAACAGATATTAAGCAGACAGTCTACTAATACTCAAATGGACCATCAAAATAAAGTGTTACCGATTATTTCGCTTGTTTTAAGGAAAAACTGACTTTATATTGGCATATTATTTCCAAAAACAAGACATTATGTTTTGCTTGCCAAGAAAATGTTTCTTGATATAAGAATATTTAGATATTTGGACTAGAAACAAGACAAAAATTCTAAGTAAGAAAGCATTTTTTGCAGTGTATGTCAACTCTGTCACTGTGATATTTCTGTGAATTTCTCATTTACTTAAAAAAAAAAAACAGTAGTATGATGAAAATACATAGAGATCTGTTTTAGACATGACATGTGGTTTCTGGTTTGAGGTTGGCATCTTCAGCTAAAGCACAAAATGGTGGAAAACGTCAACTCTGTTAGTGGTTTAACCCTTGTGGGCTGTTGGGGATGTTTTCATCCACTCTAGGATCATTTTGAGTCTTAATTTGGCCATAACTTTCTGTGTTCCAGCAAATGGAATGATTTTAGTGACATCTTATTTTGACACATATTTTGGGAAAATACTTTGGAATTTTTCAAAAACTCAGTACACTCAAATGTACTCCCCTTTTGTTATGTTGGTGGCTGTTTTTGCCCTTATTGACTTCCATTATAATGACATTTTTTTTTTTTTTTTGCAAAGCCATGACACCTTATAATCATGCGTTCTTTATTGTCTTTATTGGTCTTCCTTGATGAGAAGACGTAAAACTTATCAAATTTGTTTTAACTGTTGATCATCGGTTACTTGAGATGTTCACATCCGATCACATGATCGGAAATCGGGCCCGATCACGCAGTTTCAGACTCGATTGGAATCGGACGTTACCTCCCGATCAGGACTCAAATATATATGTATATAAATACTTGGTCACACATTGCATCTACATGCCAACTAATTCTCATTAGATTATAAGTAGACTGTTAGGTTGGGGTTGGGGTTAGTGTAAGTTGACATATAATTCTAATAGTCAGTTAAATGTGTGTTGAAGGAGCATATCAACAGATATTAAGCAGACAGTCTACACTCTCAGAAATAAAGGTACGCGAGCTGTCACTGGGGTGGTACCTTTTCAAAAGGTACACATTTGTACCTAAAAGGTCCATATTAATACATCAAGGGTACATATTAGTACCGTAAAAGTACAAAAGTGTTCCTCTTAAAATTTTTAGGTACTAATATATCATTTTGAGGTACCAATATGGACCTTTTAAGTACAAATGTGTACCTTTTGAAAAGGTACCACCCCAATGAGAGCTCGCGTACCTTTTTTTCTGAGAGTGTACTAACACTCAAATGGACCATCAAAATGAAGTTTTACAAAATATATTCTCATTATTTTTTAACACATCAATAGTTATGCGGTGGCACAGAGTTGGACCTCTTTCTTGACTTCACACAGAAACAGCAATGCATGTGGCATTACATCACTTTGTTGCAGAGATGCTATTGGTTAAATGCCAGCAAAGTAGAACAAGGAAGCAGCTTGAAGCTGAAAGCGGGAGTATGTCTGCGGTCTGGAGGTATTATAAAGCTGATTATGACAACATTGCCATAGCAAACTGTGAGATGTGTTAACTTGGGATAGCCTGCTGGGTATTTTAAGTTAAGGTGTTGTTTGTTTTTATATAAGATTTTTTTTATATTTTTACTGTTGAACTAAAATCCAAAAGTGAAGAATTGATGTATTTTAGCCTACCTCACAGAAGTGCTCCGCTTGTTAAGAGAGTTGTTGAATGTTAAAATAAGGTGAATTAAATAAAAAATAAAGAACATCCTGGATCTGTTTCTTCACTCTTCTTTATTCTTTTTTATGTATTATAGAAGTATCGGATCAGGTTTCGGTATCGGCAGATACTCAAAATCAAATGACTCGGACTCGAGGGCAAAAAAAACCTGATCGGGACATCCCTATCAGTTACAGTGCAAAAAAAGCTTAGTTTCTGGCTTTTATATAGTGTGTGTGTGTGTGAGAGAGAGAGACTTTTGCCCACTTACCTTGATAAGTTTAATAAAATAAAAAAATAAGCAACTCAGCTTTCAGTGCATAGTAAACATTCACTCATTCATTTTCTTTTCGGCTTAGTCCCTTTATTAATCTGAGGTCGCCACAGCGGAATGAACCGCCAACTTATCCAGCATATGTTTTATGCAGCGGATGCCCTTCCAGCTGCAACCCATCACTGGGAAACATCCATACACACTCATTCACACACATACACTACGGAAAGTTTAGCTTACCCCATTCACTTATACCACATGTATTTGGACTTGTGGGGGAAACCGGAGCACCCGGAAAGAAAACCCGGGGAAGAACATGCAAACTCCACACAGAAATGCCAACTGACCCACCCGAGGCTCGAACCAGTGACCTTCTTGCTGTGAGGCGATCTTGCTACCCACTACGCCACCGTGACGCCCATAGTAAACATAGTAAGTGCATTTCTGCACGCACACTATAATATGCTGTTTAATTCCATAGAACTCCATATAAAAGTGAGAAACGTTTTTGTATAGGCTGGATAAATAGTACACGTTGACCTCTTCCCAACAGGGAAAACCCCCAACAATCAAGTATGCAAGTATTTGGTGTCATGGCTTTGCAATCAAAACATGTCATTATAATGGAAGTCAATGGGGCAAAAACAGCCACCAACATAACGAAAGACACAAAGGATTAACAATTTAACAACAATTAGTAACATAATCAAATGCTCCCATCACATTGTTAAGCAATTTACATTATTTTACATTTGCAATACCTTATACATTTGTTATATAATTCCAGTTTAAGGACAATTAATTAAAATTAACTGTACTCGCAATTCAACAATAAGTCATACATATCAATATCAATATATACATATCAATATATATATATT
>LR812543.1:37521331-37615467 GCA_903798195.1 Danio kyathit
CACCAGCGATTAATAAAACAGGGCATTTGATTTCACTCATCTGGCAAAAATAAATTACACTGCATAAATTGTCAGCTTTATTTGTAGCTCATGATATTTCCTGTCTTATTATAGCAAAATTTAGCATATTTCGGATTACTAAGGGTTAATAGATCAAACATACCACGTTTATAGGCAAAGATTGCATTTTTATTTACCAGATCAGCATAAAAAATATTGCTACTAATGCAATTTCATGATTTATCACTTTTGACCAATAGGTGATGCCAAACTGATACAGTGTGGTCAGTGTGAGATGACAAAGTCACACAATATTTGGTTTTAACAGAGAGAGTTGAATTTGATCAAAATAAAACAAAATGGCAGACTAAAACTTCATACAATTATGGCATAAATAATACTGATGTTCTCAGTATTATCCAAGCCATGCCTATCAAGTCCAGTCTAATTACAATAAACAAAATTATTTTTTTTTTAAATCATGTAAAAATTGTATATTGTTTGAACTGGTATGCTGCTCTGAATCTAATGAAACCAGTGAATTTTGGCCAAGCGATTCAGAATTTAAAATAAAAATAAAGATTTTCTTGCCTTCTGACCACTAGGTGGCACTGTTCTGGACCTATTTGGGCAAGTATGGGGCTCTAGTTTAACGATCTAGGCGCAAAGTCTAAAGTGCATGGCGCAAAAGCATTAAAGGTGTGTCTGAATCCACCTTGGCTATTTTAAGGATTCTCTTAATGAGTTATGGCTGTGTTTTGAGCATAACGTGCATTAAACCAATCAGAGTCTCATCTCCCATTCCCTTTAAAAGTCAGTTGCATCACACCATGGTGCATTTGCTATTTACATGGCGGACTTTGTAAGAGAAAAAACTGAATGATTTACTAGCGAGAAAACAGTTAAACAGAGCATCTGCAGCATGAGGATAAAGAACAAACCTCCTCCATTCAGCCTCTTTACTTTCTCTTTACTTTACTTTTACTCGTTATTTTACTCCCTTTCGGGATAAGGAAACGGTGTTGTACGCACTCCACTGAAGACATCCATTAGCCTATATATTTAATTTCGTTTGTTAAGTGCAAAAATTTGTTTCAAAACTATTTCTAAATTCAGTTTTAATTTCCAACAAACGAATAAATGAACAATAATTATAAAGTGTGGTCAAAAAACTGAGTTATATCCAAACACATATTATTTTTATTCCCCATATGGTCACGCATACGTCTCCAAAACCCGACAGGTTGACAAATCTAAACTTGTTTTTATTAAAACAAATATAAATCTGCATATAATAAATAATATTAATAATAATAACATTATACAAATGAAGAAGGCATGAAGGCAGTGGTTTTTATATTTATAAAGAAAATAATAACTTTTGTATCATTTTAAAATCTTAATTTTGTTCAAATGTAAAGATATTTGTGTATTGCTATACATCCTGTGTGTATTAAGCAATGTGTAAGCATTTGGACCTGCATAGGTGCATAACTAACTCGCTCTGTGCTGGACTTTAGACCCGCTTTTAGTTGGTTAATGGCGTGGTCTATTTCAGTTCCTCAAAATAACAACGCGCCAACAATGCACCTTAACACACCTCCTTTATAGACCAGCACACCCATGAGTCCACAAAGTGGTGCAAATAGATTTGCTATTTAAACAACGTGGCACAAAACATGAAATAAGGCTTGTGCTGGTCTGAAAATAGCAACAAATCGCGCCATACACCTCTTGCGCCTTATTGCACCGGGTGTATGATAGGGCCCTTAATCTTAAAATGCAAAAGCTTTAATAGTCTCACACTCACAACAGCAAGCTTTTTTTAAGAATGGTTTAATGAATTAGTTTGAGGCCCAGTTTACACTAATACGTTTTAGTTTTAAAACGCATAAGTTTTGCTACGGTTACGCCATCCGTCTACACTACGCCGGAGTTTTCGAGCCCCGAAAACGGAGCGTTTTGGAAACGCTGGAGAGCCCGTTTTCATCCTAAAACGCTGCTGCTCCGTGTCAGTGTAGATGGGGGAAAACAAAGACATCTGAAAACGGAGGCTGATTGGGGCTTTTCCCTCAATATTAAGTAGCCTTCTCACAGTTCAGTCCTGCATCCTCTCCTTGTAAGTTCAGACTTTGCAAGTTTGATATGCAAAACAAACTTCCGAGTGTGTACATTATAAAGTCATTCACATCACCCTGGCTATGCTGTTTCACTATCTTAACAATAAAATGAAAACATGATGTGAGGAGCTGCCTATTTTCATTTTGATATTAGCAACATACATCAAAAATGTTGAGGCGTCGTGTAGCTGCATGATATGAGCGTCATCTTCATGCATATTTATAACAAAACGGAGCCTATAACATTACTGGCTCCTTTTATTTTCATTGAAAATACAAAACATACCCTCTCTCTTTCATTGAATATAAGTTTTAATGATCAATATGGCCATTATAAAAGTATAACGTGCAATAAGTTTATACAATAGAGAAAATAAAGGCAAGCAATCAGTCAGATGTGCAGAATCGGTGTCCCCGGTTACATTAATTAAGATATTAACCTAACTTATCTTTGTACTCAGTCAAAACAAGTTACCTGAGAACAAGTAATAGATTTAAAAGACCAAAGTCGGGAATATGTAGTTATAGATATAGACAACAAGATTAATTAAATATCACGTTTAACAAATATAGTGAGATTAGATCCAGCGGGAGATCCTTGATGAACAGTCAGCCGTGCACAGCTCTCATGTGGGTGTGCGCTCAAAGCACGCTGCAGTGCATGCCAGAGAGTGTGTGTGGTCACGTGATGTGCGTTTTTACCGTTTTAATGTAGACAGAGAGCTGTTCAGAAACGCTGGGTGAAACGCCTGTGTGGACGCGGATCGTTTTCATTCTAAAACGCCGTTTTAAAACTAAAACGTACTAGTGTAAACGGGGCCTGACTTAGATAACTTCTGTATTGTCTGAATAGGATCTGCTTCAATTTTCGATAACTGGATAATGACGATAAGTAGGTTTTTTTCCTAAAAAAGAGTTCCAAGGTAATTTGCATAAAAATGAGTAAGACTTTAAGGCATTTGGTGCACTAGCAGAACTTTAAAATCATTGTGCTGCTTATTCTTCAGATTGTACTCTATTTGTATGCCAAATTGTACAACCTTTACCAAATGTGTTCTAAAGGCTGCCATACACTTTAGGAGAAGAACAAAATAAATTAGAAAAAATAGATTAGAAAATCAACACTACAAATGAAATAAACAGTTTTAGGTCTATCATTCGCCTTCAACTGTTTACATTTACATAGCCTTCTGTTTTTACAACAATATTCACCAAGACGGGAATTTCGATATAAAATTCTGTGTGTTTGTCAGTCCAAGAGCTAGAAGACATAAAAAAGAAACCTCAGTTTGCATAGACTGTTTTAAAGGAAATAGCATACAAGTACAAATTCTCTTTCACATTACATTGTTTAAAATGGCTTGTTACTTTAAAGGGTGACACTTTATTTTGATGGTGCATTGGAGTATTAGTAGACTGTCTGCTTAATATCTGTTGATACTGTTGCTGAACAGACATTTAACTGCTGATAAGAAGCATGCAAGTACATGTCAACTTACACTAACCCCAACCCCAACCTAACAGTCTACTTATAATCTAATGAGAATTAGTTGGCATGTAGATGCAATGTAACTTAAATTCAACAAACGGACCATCAACATAAAGTGTGACCCTTTAGTGACCATCAGGATAATAATACAATTTAACAGTTGACTGTATGAGCCCCGAACTGTAAAGGTTGGCCCCTACTAACCACAGATCAGTTATGATTAGGCCCACACGGAATCTGCGCGCGGGGAATTCCGCAGATTTTTCGCAGATTTTCCGCAGATTTCCGCAGATTTTTAGCCCATCATTAATTCTGTTTGTTTACTTACAGTTAACTATTTACAGTTAATCTAATTGGATTTGCATTTTAAACATTAAATAAAAGTTAAAAAGATATTATATTTTATTTAACATTTTAAGGTTTTAGTTATGATACTCCTAAAATAATTCCGCAGAAATCCCCAGATTTTTACCAAAATTCTCTGCAGAAATAGCAAAAAACGTCCGCAGATTCCGTCTGGCCCTAGTTATGATCTGTAAAATGCATAATTTTAATACCTTAACTTTCTGTGATGGGTCATCTGGTATTGGTAGCAACAGATCCCGCCAAATTATTCTCATCTTTTCATCATAGCGCATTTTGTGTACGTTCCTTGGCATAAACAGAATGACAAACACTAGTAAATCCTTAACATAAAATAATGCATTTTAATTATGCCTGTGACTGGGAAATTGTCTTACTGTTGAAGTGCTGCATAGACATCAGCCAAAGATCCTTTGAGAGGCATAATGTGACTCCCACTTACACAAACAACACACTTGGGCTGAAAGGTAAAGAAAAAAAACACAAAATAAATTGAATATATTACATCAGTGCATTAGCATCAAGTCTCCACCATATAGAGTGTGATAGTTGAGTTAACAAAAAAACATTTATTTTCTCAGATTTTTAATAATAACTGATCAAATAAATGCAGACCTGTTATGATCGCTAAGATTGTTAATTGAATGTAGATGTTTTTAGTGAAGCCATCTGTTTACTTCAATTTTTAATTCAACTTTATTTCTGTAGTGCTTTATATAATGTGTCAAAACAGCTTAAAGATTAGTTTACTCAAAAATGAAAAGTCTGTCATCATTTATGAACCCTTTATTTTGTCCTAAATCAGTTTCTTTTGAAGACAAAGGAAGAAAGCTGAAAGCCAGTAACCACTGCCTTCCATAGTATTTGTTTGTTCTACTATGCATGTCAGTTTTTACAGGTTTTCAGCTTTCTTTAAAATATCTTCCTTTGTGTTTAGCAGAAGAACGAAACTCAAAAAAGTTTTAAAACCACTTGACAGTGAGTAAACTGTGAATATATTTTCATATTTGGGTGAACTATACTTTTTATCATAGATAAAATATTACTGATTTAAGCAACAAATTTAAATAAATAGTTATTATGGTCAGGGTCACACATAGAAGACAAGGATGGTTATCTTTAAGGGTATTCAGGTAAAACAATGCAGCTGATGCAGAGATGAAGCATGTAAATGGTGTAGCAGAGGGAGAGCGTTCTCACACACAGTTCATATGGTAAGCATCAGATCTTCCGCCAAACACCAGATAAGGGTGCTTTCACACCTAGACTTTGCCCAGTTAGCGCAGTTCGTTTGGCATATGTGAACAAGGCAATCGAGCTCGGATTCACGCCAAAGCGATTGAAAACGAACTCTGGAGCGGATCGATTGTAGTGAGAAAGCGATACGATCCGAGCCCGGCTATATCACAGTGTTTTATGAATATGTAATAGGCACACGGCTATATGAAGAGAGAGTAGGGCGGGAGGTCATTCCAGACATCCCAAGTCTCCCGGACGTTTTGGAAGTCTCCCGCAAATGCACATAATCTCCCGGAAATCGCGCGTCTCCCTCCCGGTCCTCAAATACGTCGCGCACCCTTCTCATCACCCCTCCCCACCGCATCCCTCCTCGCTCTTCAGACATGTCGCATGCACCCTATCAAACACCACCAAACCACCTCCGACAGCTGAGCGGGACTCTGCAAAATAAACCATGAAACTCTGACCAATGTGCGGAGAGTTTACTCACACGTGACTTGTTTTAGCTTGTTTTGGTCCGTTTAGAAACTTTGCCGTGTGAAAGCGAACCGCACCAAGAACAAAGAGCAACAATGTAACAATTTTAATCCCTGTTTCGGAACAAATGAATCGATTCACAGGTGTGAAAGCACCCTTAAGTCACTTCCCTTATTCAGTTGTATTTGCATCCATAGGCAAAGAGAGACATCCACGAAATAGGAAGAGGGAGAGAAGATGAGGTGAACCATCAAACTTCGATTCCAGCCGGTGAGTGAGTGAAAGAGGTGAGTATTTATGGTGTTGGGTGATTACGGGTGCAGGTGCAAGTAATCAGTATTCCGGTGATTGTTCACGGGTGTGGTGAGAGGTGGATGGTGAGGGAGAACGCTGATTGGAGCAGCAGGAACAAGCTGAGGGGGTGGCGATTATGAATATTATTTCTTCTTATTTATTGACTATGCCATTTACAAGGACTGATGCGGTTCTTTTTTCACTAAAGCTGGAATATGTTCACAGTCTTGTGCCTTGAACTTTCTGTCCAGCTTTCAAATACTTCAGCACTTCAAATAAAAGTTCATAATGCTTTAAGAAAGATTTTATAAAATGAAATTCCATATGTGAGAGAAAAACAAATGATGATAAAAATACTTCCGGATTCAAGGCCACTGAAAAAGCAGTGAAATGCACTCTGATAAAGAAAATGAAAGCTTGTGCTGTATTTACCTCTACAATCTCTGAGTATGCCGTCAAACCCAGTGTCACAGAGACCCCAAATGACATCCCCATCACAGCCACTTTATCAGGACAAACTTTAGGGTGTTTTTGGAGGAATGTGAAGGCACCCTAAAAATGATTTGACATGTTTAAACACTTACGAGGTGTATATTATACTGTATTTACATAATATATAATATTATAATGTATTATATATTCAAATTCATGGATATTGTTCATATTCAATTTGTGAATAATTTATATAACGATTTGTAAATTTGCCTTATTAACTTAATTCATTTAGCATTAGGTATTTAAATAATTTCCATTACAAATGAATTAGCAAAGATTCCAAACGCTTAATTAATTTAGTAATTTCTCAAGTATTAACATTAAAGATTGTCTATTTATTATATATATATATATATATATATATATATATATATATATATATATATGTAGACAGTTAGTAGAAATGTGATTTCTGAAAGAAATATTTTGCATATTCAGATTTTAATTGCAGATGCAAATGTATTTCCGTGATGTATGTTAAAATATTGCCAAATTGTGCTTTAATTTCATTTACTTAATTTATAAAATTAACCAGCAATTTCAATATGAAGTTAATTTTTAATCTTTAGTTTAAAAAAAATCATTTTAATATGGTGATTCTGCTGCTCAATTTTTTTTTATCAGTGATAAAAATATTTTAAAAAGTAGTTATAGTACTTATAGTTTATAGATAAAAAAGTAGTTTTAATACTATTATTTATGGCTTACAGTGCACAATTACTATGGAAAGCATGAAAGTTTTTTCAAGATTCTTTGATTAAAGTTGATTTCTTTGATGAAAGTTTTATTTCTATAATTATTAATACACATAATTAATATACACTACCGGTCAAAAGTTTGGGGTCAGGAGGATTTTTAAATGTTTTAAAATAAGCTTATCCTGCTCACCAAGGCTGCATTTATTTAATCAAAAATACAGTACAAATTGTGATATTTTCACAATGTGCAATGTTATTGCACTATAAAATAACTGTTCAAAAGGACTTTATAATTGAATAATTTATTCCAGTGATTTTAATGATGGATTTTCTGCTTCATTACTCCAGTCTTCAGAGTCACATGATCCTTTAGAAATCACTCTAATATTAATAATTATTGGTACTATTATTATTATTATTAATATTCATATTATTAATGGTAATGTAATAAAAGCAGTGATGACTGGATTAAAAATTTCATTTGAAATTACATACAATAAGTAATAAATAAATATTTAATAAATAAGTATTTAAAAAAAGAAAAGAAAAAAAAGGACTCCAAACTTTTGACCGGTAGTGTATCTGTTTTTATATATATATAATATTTGTACACAATAATACAATTGAAACACTATAAATTCCTTAATAAGTGTTTTAATTCTTAGAGTTGTCTCTTTTTGCTGACATTAGCAACCTTGTAAACTGCAGTGTAATGACAGTGTAAATAAATGTATAATAAAACTAATTAAGTGTAAATAAATTTATAATAAAATTAATTAAAAATATACAAAAAAATAAACTGACTAGATTTTGCCCTAGTCCATATATTGGTCCAACATAAGTATAGATAATAACTGTACTTATAGTAAGGTAAATACAATAAAGTATAATTAATAATGAAATAAACAACTCTACAAATATAATAATATAAATATAACAACATAAAATAATGAATGTATTACTTAAATGTTTATTATTTTTCATATAATTTTCATATATAGTTGAAGTCAAAATTATTTTTTCTAAAGGAAATTTTCACAGTATTTCTGATAATATTTTTTCTTCTGGAGAAAGTCTTATTTGTTTTATTTTAGCTGGAAAAAAAGCAGTTTTTAATTTTTTAAAAAACATTTTAAGGTCAAAATTATTATTCCCCTTTAGAAAAAATATTCAGGAGGGCTAATAATTCTGACTTCAATTGTAACTATATATATTTATGACTTATAGTTTATGGTTGTTGTTGTTATATTCAATGTTTCACCTCAAAATAACTGTTGTCGGCGTGCTGGAGTTGTCCTTCAGCGTTCAACAGGCCGACGTATTCGAGGGCCAGCGAGACGTAGCCATGAGATGCCAGAAGAGCAGAGCGATACTCGACTCGACCCCCCTGTCCCCCCCACAGGTCCAGAACAGCAGGAAATGGCCCAGAACCTGCATCACAAAACCACATGCAGTCCCTGAGGTCTGTGTAAATTCAGCCTGAATAGACACTGATTTACATTCATCTAAATGTAGGAGGATACAGGGCAGCCTGGTCTTCTCTAGTGGCACAAGAAAAATACATATTTCATATTGTGTTTCTGGATGTTTTGTATTGAATTTCGCATGAACAACACTTAGTTATATTTACTTAGCATTTACTTGGTATTATTGCAAGCTTTTAAGTTTTAAATAAATATTACACAATATGTAAGCTAAAATAATTCATAACAAATAGTAGTAAAATAAAAAACAAATATAGAAATATATATATATATATATATATATATATATATAGATATATATATATACAGTTGAAGTCAGAATTATTAGCCCCCCTGAATTATTAGCCCCCTGTTTATTTTTCCCCCAATTTCTGTTTAACAGAAAGAAGATTTTTTCAACACATTTCTAAACATAATAATTTTAATAACTCATCTCTAATAACTGATTTATTTTATCTTTGCCATGATGACAGTAAATGATATTTGACTAGATACTTTTCAAGACACTTCTATAAAGCTTAAAGTGACATTTAAAGGCTTAACTAGGTTAATTAAGTTACCTAGGCAGGTTAGGGTAATTAGGCAAGTTATTAAATGACATCTTATTTACATTATGGGATGTTTTTTTATAAGTTGTTTACATTTTAAGACTTTTTATTTAAAAAATAAATGTTACACACATACTGTTTGCTATGGAATGCAAAAACTTTGAAGCTCAATATCTCAAAATCATTCAGAACGCAGATAGAACCTTATAATTCCAAGGTGACGATATATATATATATATTATTATTATTTTTATTTTTTTTCTGCAAAAGGGAAAAAATGCAATGATGAACAAAATCATAAAAAATTGCAGCAAAACTAAAATATTATTCATCTAAATGTATGGGATTACAGGAGGCTAGATTTAAAGTAAATGCTTATGTAGTCGCACATGGTAATACAGGTTTCATATATGCTGTTTCTGGATGACTTGACTTGAATTTGGTATTAATCTAATTTAAAATATTAATTTTTTTAATAACATTTTTTTATTTATTTTGTCTCGGGCGACGCAGTGGCGCAGTAGGTAGTGCTGTCGTCTCACAGCAGGAAGATCGCTGGTTCGAGGGTCAGTTTCTCGGCTGGGCATTTCTGTGTGGAGTTTGCATGTTCTCCCCGTGTTCGCGTGGGTTTCCTCCGGGTGCTCCGGTTTACCCCACAAGTCCAAAGACATGTGGTACAGGTGAATTGGGTAAGCTAAAATTGTCCGTAGTGTATGTGTGTGAATGAGTGTGTATGGATGTTTCCCAGTGATGGGTTGCAGCTGGAAGGGCATCCACTCCGTAAAACATATGCTGGATAAGTTAGCGTTTCATTCCGCTGTGGTGACCCCAGATTAATAAAGGGACTAAGCCGAAAAGAAAATAAATGAATGAATTTTGTCTCTGCTAACATAACTGATAATAACAAAACACTTCAACAAACATTATATATATTTTTAAATCACTTTTGATCAGTTTCTCTTTTTTTATTAAGATTTATTTTTGGCCTTTTTTTTCTTTATTAGATTATATATATTAGGTATTATATTATATATATATTATATATATATATATATAGATAGATATTGGGACAGTAATTCTACAGGAAGTGAAGTAGGAGAGAGAGAGAGGGGGATTAGGGTTGGGAAATGGTAAAGTCTAGATCAGATACGTGGCCGGCCGGAAGTGCGATATGCACATTAATATAGCAGCATTTTATTATGACACTGTATAACAATAATTAATATTTTTACAGTACTGTGATGGTTGGGTTTAGGGTTGGGGTGGGGGTAGGCGTTAAAAAATATTTTATTATATTTATTGGGTAATTTAATAGATAGCATAAATAATACTCGGTACAAATACTGTTTTTACATTACTGTGACTGTTGGGTTTAGGGTTGGGGTGGAGGTAGACATTAATAAAATACAATAAATGGGAAATTTACTAAATAATAGAAATAATTCTCGTTAACTTCCGGCCGCAACCATATCCGATCTAGCAACAACCCTGGGAAATGTCCTCAAGCTGGGATTCGAACTCGGGACGCCCTGACATGCTACTGCACAATATATCGGCGCACTAACGACTAGACTATTGCACCGACCCTCTTTTTTTATTATACTGAAAATGAAATATAACTTAAATATTAAATAAATTGAAAATAAATAACATGTCATTAAGTAACTATATAATTAAATAATACAATAATCTTTATTCAAAACATTTTATTTATTAATGTTATTTAATCATTCATTCATTTTTCTTCGGCTTAGTCTCTATTTCAGAGGTCGCCACAGCAGAATGAACCGCCTACTATTCCAGCATGTGATTTACACAGCGAATGCCCTTCCAGCCGCAACCCAGTACTGGGAAATACACACTTTCATTTACACACACTCATACACTACGGCCAATTTAGTTTATTCAATTTACCTATAGCGCATGTCTTTGGACTGTGGGGGAAACGGGAGCACCCGGAGGAAACCCACGCCAACACGGGGAGAACATGCAAACTCCACACAGAAATGGCATCTGGCCCAGCCGGGACTCAAACAGCGACCTTCTTGCTCTGAGGCGACAGTGCTAACCACTGAGCTACTGTGACGCTTTAATATTACTTATATTTAAACAAATAAATATTGTTTCAAATATACAATTACAGTAAATACCTATACATATGACTACCTACAATGAGGGTAAGGATGACATCTAATCTCTGTGCATACCTGCAGGAATGAAGAGCGTCCCCTTTATCTCACCCTCTGAGACTTCAACCCTCTGAACTTCAGGAGTCAAATACCAGCGTTCAGCTGTAGTGGATGAGAGAGGAGTGCGATGCTTGAAGCCTTTATCAAGATGTCCTTCGTGCACAGAAAACACCACTTTAACTGGTGTCTGAACATTGGTCTTACGAAACCTGTCAATTTAAAATAGTATTTGTGAAATGAGTGGTCAGCTTAAAATGTGGTCACATTTGAGATGTTTTGGAAGTTAAAAATTGTTAATTTTATCTGTAGGAATTTTTAATTCTAACTTAGAACACTTTAGATTCAGGAAAGTTGTTTGTTTTGAAAGTAAGTTCTGTGTGAGCTTTTCTTCACACATCAATATACTACTGAAAATGGACTTGTCTCAACCTCTAAATTTCCTTATCGTATATTTCAACAGAAGAAAGAAACACAAAGATTTGAAAATCAAGAGCCAACGTATTAATTGTGTTTCGCCTGTATGTTTTTTGACTCTCGGAGAGCTGGTAGTTGTTGACTTGCATATTACATCACCAAGGACCATAGTTTTAGCTGAGACCCTTTTGATACATAGTATTAAAGGGTTAGTTCCCCCAAAATTTACAGTTTTTCCCAATTGTTTACACACATTTACTGAAAGCATGTCTCATATTGTCAGAACTCCACACACAAATCACAAAACACACACAAATTGGGAAAAACCCTTCAATTCTCCTGCAAAATCAAACTTTACATTCAAAACAGTGTAATTTCTTCTCAAAATGGTATTTTGCTCTCAAATGACACACACAAACCATCACATGAATAGACATTTATAAGAACCAGTTGATCACTGATATGCTTAATGTAAAACACTGTGACCACTTCTTCTCCATTCATCATAATGATTACTGTAAGCCTTTTTTGTGTTACACTTAGTACAGACAGTACACAAGCCTACAGAAGTGCATTGTAAAAGAATATTATTTTTATACAAAACACACAAATACACGATACCAAATATATTTGACTGTATTTTTCCCACAAAAACAGTGTACACAGTGTTCAACCCAACCAACACAAAGTTGCACATAACGTGGTCTACATATGCCATCAACAGAAGTATTTACAGAATAGTTACAATAAAAAAAGAAGAAAAAAAGTGTGGATGTCGGTGATACACTTTCTATCCCCAGGCAGAAAAAAAATTCCTCAATAGGACTGAGAAACGGAGAATATGAGATGAGCTCTGATTTCTAAATTGCAATTATGTGTGACCGGTGTTTACCTATGTAATGAGTTAGTATGCAAAGTAGGACGACTGACTTTACAATTTTGAATGACAGTGTGTTCCTTGTGAAAACAAGAGATTTTCTGCATGAAATGTGTGCCAAATACAGAGAATTGTGTGTAGTTTTTTTGAGAAAAGTGTGTTTTAAATCTGCAATTTGAGTGTAAAGCAGGAATTGTGCTTGTAGTTTAGCAGAATCGGTTCAGAAGGTTGGTGCATCAGTTACATGTTGTAGTCATTGTGTCTAAAGTACAAGTAATTGTGTGTAAACAATTGGGACAAACTGTAAATTATTTCAGTAATTACTCACCCTCTAATTAACATTTGTTTGTCTTCAAAACACAAATTAAAATATTTTAGATGAAATCTGAGAGCTCCCTTATCCCCCATAGACAGCAATGGTATTGAGTCATTCAAGATCCAGAAAGGAACCAAAAACAACCTCAAAACAGACCATATGACTTCAGCGGTTCTGTCTGAAAATTATAAAGCCACAAAATACTTTTGTGTGCACATGAAACAAAAAATAAGGACTTTATTCAACAGTTTCTTCGTCTCAGTGTCAGTATAGGGTGCATGTTCACAAGTACATTAATAGTCTGGATGTAAATGTGAATTCCTCTGTTCAAAACAAAGCACAGGTGCATCTGAAGTACAGTATACATCAGCATTGTTAACATGCGCCCTATACTGACACCGTGGGAAAGAAACTGTTGAATAAAGTCGCTATTTTTATTTAATGTGTGCACAAAACTAGTCTCATAGCATGATAATATTCAGATTGAACCACTGAAGATATATGGTCTGTTATGATGATCTTTTTTGTGTATTTCTGGACTCTGAATGGGTCAGGATCTTTGCGGTCTATGGAGAATCAAAGAGCTCTCAGGTTTCATCTGAAATAATTTGTGTCCTGAAGAAGACCCAGGAGTTCGGAACGGCGTGAGGATGAGTATAGCCTAATTATTGACAAAATGTTCAATTTTGGTGAACTTATCCTTTACTGAATTGACAATTGAATTTATAACTCAGTATATAGTTCACTTTCATCTATAGGCTAATAGGTAGGCTATAGCTACCAATATCTAATCAATAAAAGACTAACTTCCTAATTAACCGAATCAAATTAATGCCAGTATCTAATAAATAAGAACTAAGTACTAATATTTAACAGAAATAATAGGTATATGCCTAAATAAGTACTAAGACTGTTAGGTTTGTTTATCTCTCTTTATTTACTGACCTGCGACCGGGTTTAGTTTCAGGAACGGGTCTCATACTCCACAGCAGACCCATGGCTTCAACTCCCTCAAATGTGCCACTGATACTTTTATCTCTAGAAACTGAGCAAAATACGAGATATAATAAATAGTTTAAAGACTAACCTGAGAGACTGTATGGACGTTTAAATGAAGTCGTGTACCTTTAACTGTCCCCGAAGGGTCACTGGTGTAGTGGCCAAACGCTTCCCAGTCGTCTCCATCGTCTGAGCGAACGAGCGCGTGAACTGTGACTTTGGAGTCTGCAGGTAAGCCTTTCACTTCGACTTCAATTTTCTCATCAACCAAGCATGTTGAAGGACAAACCGTGAGTAATGGACTCTGCTCTGCCATATTATATCGTTAAAAGCAGACTGGAAGCGCTGAATTCATCCTGAAAACAACTATCTTTGGCAAAGGCTTTTATAAGGCGTTCAACCTGGTCGTTGTCCTATAGGGTGCCAGTGCACACAGAAGTTCCTTATTTGGAGATGTTTATAGATAAACATTAAGCTCATAAAAACGTTAAGGTTATTGAAACTTGTGATAAACGGTGAGCTTACGTATATAGATAGTTTGACCAAAGTCACAGGATATCCTGTCAGAAATGATGGCTAATTTTAGAACACTGACATAAGATGTCAATGATTAATCATGTCTGTATAGAAATTTTGAATTATCATTTACACCAAAAAAATCATATGAATTGCATTCGAATTGCATTTCATTGAACATGTATTATACACATAGACATCACCTTTTTAAAAGAAGAATATTTTATAACTAGAGGTTAACTACTCTCCATACAAAACATCTAAACTTTTTTTATTTTGACTAATGTAATAATGTTATGCATTATTTGTGATTTTTTTTGAACAATAATTGTTGTAAAAAGTGCTACACAAATAAAATGAATACAATATTTGACAACACATTTGTAGTATTATTGGCTTTTAACATGGATAATCACTGAATAGTAATAAACAATTGGTAGGTTTTTGTGATTCATAAGTAGTTCATATTGATATAGTACAGGGCAGACTATATGGGTCAAAGTTATTACAACAATAAAATAAGACATACCAAAACAATAAAAGAGTCATAAAGGTTTATTTTTAACCCCGAACATTAGACTGTGCCAGTTTTTTTCTCTGAGGAAAGGTTTTCATAGATTTTTACTTTTATGTACATAAAACCCCCAAATGTCATTCACTAATATCAAATGTATATAGATAAACTGTTACTTTTATATTCATAAAAGATTGTGTTCACACTGCAGACTCAAAACACAAATTTATTGTCAAATTCACTTGTTATACTTATGATTTTGATCACATTAAAATGTAATAACAAAGTAAGACAGTTTATTGTTTTACATAGGATATTTCAGTAAGTACGAGCTAGAATAAGCTTTTAATTTTTGCATAAACATGTGTTACTTTGCTTGATAATGAATATTATTTCAGCCATATTTTAATATCTTAAGCTTTTTCTACGTATATAATTATATATATATATATTTGTATGTCAGCATGAATGGCTCATCTTTGACCCACATATGGCATAATATTAGAATAATATTAGTTAAAAAAAAAACATATGTTTTACTATGTGTTTTGTTTATGAAATATCAATTTATCTAATATCGAGTTCATTCATAAAAATAAATGTGAACAATCACTTCTTTAATTAAGAAAGTATGCTTCATTCATTCTTTTTCTTTTCGGCTTAGTCCCTTTATTAATCTGGGGTCGCCACAGCGGAATGAACCGCAATCTTATCCATTATATGTTTTACGCAGCGGATGCCCTTCCAGCTGCAACTCATCACTGGGAAACACCCATACACTCCCATTCACACACATACACTACGGACAGTTTTAGCTTATCCAATTCACCTATAGCGCATGTCTTTGGACTTGTGGGGGAAACCAGAGCACCCGGAGGAAACCCACGCCAACACGGGGAGAACATGCAAACTCCACGCAGAAATGCCAACTGACCCAGCCGAGGCTCGAACCAGCGACCTTCTTGCTGTGAGGCGAGAGCGATACCCACTGCGCCACCATGCTGCCCAAAAGTATGCTTTACTAAAATATAAATGTTTTGCGTAATTTAAAAACAAACCTACCTTTATTTTTTGTTCATATTTACATTTTTTTGACTTTCTAATGATTTCTGTGAATAACATTTGAAATGCTGTCAAAACACAGATCACAGCTAAACACGTCACAAATTAAAAACATTATATCTCTAAATCAATAGTTAGGACAATTTAATTAAAATTAAAGTGTAAATAAAATAAAATAAACTTTGAGAATTTTGAATTTGTATTGTGCTACCATTATGCTTTATCTATTTTATTTTAATTATTTTATGTCTATTTATCCCATTTTTTTTTATGTATTCTGAATATCTTAAAAAATGTTTTCTCCTTTTTTTGTGACCTGTTATATGTATTTTTGCTTTGTGTTTTGTTAAAGTTGAAAAATGTTCAATAAAGACATTTGACAAAAAAGAATGATTTAATTTCATGCTGACATTCATTCTCACAAACAAAACTACAGAGAAACAGCTTTTAAGGTAATCATGGGGCATTTTAATCAACCGCAAAACATAACATGATTGTCTGAACAGGCAAACTTCAGCTTTTAGCATTCAAAACACGCAAAGATAACAGCTGAACAAGCACAGTACAGTGTACAGATGTGATATACTATGTGATATACAGTACAGCAGTTGATAGCACCTTATACAATGTACATATTTAAAAATAAAAGGCAAATATAAATTAACAGTAAAACATACTATCAAAAAGGTAGTGAAATGTTGTAATATACAGGGAGTGCAGAATTATTAGGCAAGTTGTATTTTTGAGGATTATTTTATTATTGAACAAAAACCATGTTCTCAATGAACCCAAAAAACTCATTAATATCAAAGCTGAATATTTTTGGAAGTAGTTTTTAGTTTGTTTTTAGTTTTAGCTATTTTAGGAGGATATCTGTGTGTGCAGGTGACTATTACTGTGCAGAATTATTAGACAACTTAACAAAAAACAAATATATACCCATTTCAATTCTTTATTTTCACCAGTGAAACCAATATAACATCTCAACATTCACAAATATACATTTCTGACATTCAAAAACAAAACAAAAACATTGACATTGTCCTGCATGAAAATCATGTTTTTCTTGAAGGATGCAGACTTCTTCCTGTACCACTGCTTGAAGAAAGTGTCTTCCAGAAACTGGCAGTAGGACTGGGAGTTGAGCTTGACTCCATCCTCAACCCGAAAAGGCCCCACAAGCTCATCTTTGATGCTACCAGCCCAAACCAGTACTCCACCTCCACCTTGCTGCCGTCTGAGTCGGACTGGAGCTCTCTGCCCTTTACCGATCCAGCCACGGGCCCATCCATCTGGCCCATCAAGACTCACTCTCATTTCATCAGTCCATAAAACCTTAGAAAAATCAGTCTTGAGATATTTCTTGGCCCAGTCTTGACGTTTCAGCTTGTGTGTCTTGTTCAGTGGTGGTCGTTTTTCAGCCTTTCTTACCTTGGCCATGTCTCTGAGTATTGCACACCTTGTGCTTTTGGGCACTCCAGTGATGTTGCAGCTCTGAAATATGGCAAAACTGGTGACAAGTGGCATCTTGGCAGCTGCACACTTGACTTTTCTCAGTTCATGGGCAGTTATTTTGCGCCTTGGTTTTTCCACACGCTTGCGACCCTGTTGACTATTTTGAATGAAACGCTTGATGGTTCGATGATCACGCTTCAGAAGCTTGGCAATTTTAAGAGTGCTGCATCCCTCTGCAAGATATCTCACTATTTTGACTTTTCGGAGCCTGTCAAGTCCTTCTTTTGACCCATTTTGCCAAAGGAAAGGAAGTTGCCTAATAATTATGCACACCTGATATAGGGTGTTGATGTCATTAGACCACACCCCTTCTCATTACAGAGATGCACATCACCTAATATGCTTAATTGGTAGTAGGCTTTCGAGCCTATACAGCTTGGAGTAAGACAACATGCATAAAGAGGATGATGTGGTCAAAATACTCATTTGCCTAATAATTCTGCACTGCCTGTAGTGGCAAATCTGCCTCCAATAAATGATTTTCAAACCACTTATTTAAAATAAGTTGAAACAACACAATTAGTGAGTTTTTTGGAGACAACTTAATTGTTTCATGTTCAAACCACTTAAATTTGTTAAGTTAACTTAATCGACTTGTGTTGGGACAACATGAATGAATTGTGTGGAACCCTGCATTGTTTTACAGTGTAAGGTTGTAACATTTTAACACATTTCTTTTGCATGCAGTGATTCATGGAGCGCCTCCAGCGAATATGAGCTCCAGGGCAGCTTGGATGTCTCCGCCGGTGGCCTGCAGGGCTCTCAGGATGAGCTCCTCATCCCGGATGCCCATGTCCCGCAACTGCTGGAGCTGAGATTGCCACTGATTCTGCAGATTATGAGCAGCGCTGTTACTTCAAAAGGTTAATTAACTACACTGAAAATATATTGAATGGATTTACATTCATTCATTCATTTCCCTTCGGCTTAGTCCCTAATTTATCAAGGGTCGCCACAGCGGAATGAATTTGATATGAGTTATGAAATGTATATGAGCTGAATTTAAACAAACCAATTAAGTTGAACATTTCTAAATTTAATTTGTTTAAATTCAGCCCATATAAACTGTTTGTAACAGTTACCTTAAAAAAATTGTGAGTCCAATGAGTCATTTTTTTCAGTGTATGAACTACAATATTAAAAGCAGTTTTCTCAAGGAACTTAATTACTTGACTCAATTAAACTCCTTATGAATCTCAATGCATAGGCAATACACTGTAAAAATTATTCCTGCCTTATTTTTTTAGATGAACTTTTCTAGTCCTCTCAACTTAAATCAGTCAAACTGACTCAAAATATTTTGTTAAACTTTGTATAGCTACAAAAAAATAGTTGAAACCTGATTAACTTCTTAAAGGGCGCCTAGGTTACCACTTTTTCCAGATTTAATATAAGTCTTTTGTGTCTACAGAATGTGTCTGTAAAGTTTCAGCTCAAAACACCCATCAGATTATTTATTATACCTTTCATAAGTTACTAATTTATAGCTTTGAGCAGCAGGTTTAGCTGGTCAGGCTGGAAAATGACCCGCTAAAACCAGCTTGACCAGCCTGGTTTAAGGTGGACATAGCTGGTTTTGGCTGGTCAAGCTGGTTTTAGCTGGTCAACTCCCAGCCTGACCAGCTAAGACCAGGCTGGAAGTGGCTGGAAACCAGCCTGGAAATGGCCAAAACCCCTCTAAAACCAGGCTGGTCGACCAGCTAAAACCAGCCAACCAGCTTAGGCTGGTTTAAGCTGGATTTTTCAGCAGGGAAATTACCAATAAAAGTCCGTTACTGATACTCTGCTGGCTGATTTGCTGTTGATTCTAATCGCGAGTCGTTCGTGTTTCATTTAGTGTGTTGTATTTACCACGGTTTGTTTTTCTGTCATTTCAAAACGTCACTTTATTTTCACTTTGTCACAGTTATTAAATCAGTGTGTTAGTGGGACTGTACAGTAGGCTACGTGTGTGTGTCAAACATTTTGGTGAACTATATTTGTTTGGATTGGTTATGTATTTTAAAGAAAGAGAAACTGCTGACATTAGCGATGACGAGGCTTCATTTAAACGGCAGAAGATGCCGTCTGACAACGAGGGAAAAATGCCTCACAGTGGCTGATTTCCATCCTATTAGATCACATTTTTAAAATGATCAGTCCAGGAGGTGGCGCTGATCGACAACAGTATAACTTCAAAGATGATAAAAGCAGGTAAAATAGATTAAAACTATCGTTTCAAAGCTCTCCAAATGTGACCGTTTACACGCATCAGCTGCCGACCGGAAGTTCTTAGCATTCTCCTTGCGCATACACGCAAAGCATAATGGGTAATTTTGCGTTCCAAGAAAAAGGTCTTATAAAAAACAAACAGACATAGATAAGAGAAGTGTTTTCATAAGCCCATGTTTCCCATCACTAGTGCTGTGGTGTTCACTGTAGTATTATTACTCACGTGTAAGCTGGACATGCTGGACACCTGTAAGGCCTGCTGCAGGGCCTGGTTGAAGAGGTCGTTGGTTATAGGAGTTCCTGCAGGGATTGGGGAGACTCCTGAAGACGGACCCTAAAACACACATTCATTGACTTATTAATATTATATCAGCAAATCTTAAACGCCGCACTGATCTTCAAACCAAATACAACTTTTACTACTTAATAATGTTACAAATTATGGTCACATTTTGCAATAAGGTTGTATTAGTTAATGTATTTATTCACATGAACAAACAATACATTTATTACAGTGTTTATTCGTCTTTGTTAGTGTTCGTTCATGGAAATATAGTCGTTCATTGTTAACTCACAGTGCATTAAATAATGTTAATGTGTCATGAATTTGTTTTAAGAATGCATTAGTAAATGTTTTACTATTATTAATAAATGCTGTACTGTTCATGATTAGTTAACGATAGTAAATACATTGACTAACATTACCTAATAAAGCTTACTGGAAAGTGTGACCCAAGTTATTTATGAGAGCTCAATTATTTCAGAGAACATCTGTTGTTTTCAGTCATGAAAGAATCATATTTTTACACAAAGATCTGAGCAGCAAATCAGCATATTACAATGATTTATTGTAGACTCTGGATTTTATGCTGAATATTCAGCTTTGAATCACAGAAATCAATTAAAATTTGAATGTATTTTTAAACAGAAAATATGAAAATATTGTATATCTCAATTTTTAAATACAACAAAAATATTTACAAAATGATATATAACCAAATCAGTGTGTGTGTGTGTGTGTGTGTTTGGTGACAAAACTGTTGGTACTCTTCAATTTTGTCCAGGTCAGTTTCATTAGTTTACTTTAAAATGCCACAATTCGAAATCTATATGTCATTTTCATTATTTCTTTCAGTCATTATTGATTAATCATTGCTTTTTTTCCAGTTTCAATTTATTTCAGTGACTACTGTGTGTACTGTACTACTTCAATGGAAAAATACCAACAATTTGTGTGTGTATGGACTCATTGGTTCATGTTTTCTATGTTAGTAAATGCAGTGGCGTATTTAGGCATGGGCCATATGGGCGATCACCCAGGGCGGCATCTTGCTGGGGGCGGCATGGGGAGATAGTACAAAAAAAAGTGCCCCAGTAAAAGCTTTGAGATAAGATTTACTTTATGCAAGTGTAAAGATGTTAGGGGCTATTCACATTTGGTGTCTTCTGCACACGCAAGTTTGTTATTCTCTATGTGCAACTGAACCAACGCTGGTGAAAACAAATTGATGCATGTGTGCAGAATGCCATTCCTGCGCGCCTCACATGTGCTGCTCCTGATCCCGGTAGTTTACATGCATGCTGATATGCGTCGACATCGCGTTTTCCGTCGACGTTTAACGCCTCGTGACTTTAAGGCCGATTTATACTTCTGCGTCAAGCGCACGCGTATGCTACGGCACAGCCTACGTGTGGACGCATAGCCCTTCGCCGTGGCCGTCGGCGTCGTTGACGCGCACCTCTCAAAAAATGTAACGCGTACGCATAGCGCAAGCTCTTTGATTGGTCGGCTTGGTAGCGCTGACGAGAGTGGGCGGAGGTGAGAGCCGCGCGCCCGATGCAGCGAGTGTTTACAAGTGTGGAGTCCCGTGAAGAAGCTCCGGATGGAGACTGTTGTTTTATATTTAACTTATGATTACAGTTGTTGCACGTCCGCCGGTTCCCACCTCAAAATTAGCGAATTTGAGCCACTTGAACATTAAGGAAGTGTTCAGAAAAAACAAAACACCAGCGAAGAAACTTGACACAGAGAAACATAAACACCTACTGCCAGCTAGCGTTTCGGAAGTGTTATTGCAGAGAAACAGAAACAGTGCGCAGAAGTATAAATGCACGGCTACGCACAAGGCTTGCGACGTGGGTCACGCCGATCACTTGACGCAGAAGTATAAACCAGGCTTAAATAAAGGGCGTCAATGTGATCGTGCACACCAACGCGCAAAACGGCAGGCAGAAAAGCGTCATTTAAAAAAAAAAAACGCCTCATTTTTTTGTTATGACGCGCCGCGTCAAAACCTTCTCTACCAATCAGATTGGCACTTTTTTTCACGTGCACGGAGCTGCTGAAGTTACAGTGAACAGCACTTGGAGGACCTCAAGCACAAAACTGTCAATGCGAGCACACATTAAAGAAGATGCCCAGAGGCGATATGAACGTGGAGCTGCTTATTGCGCTGGTGAACAATAATCATTTCTTCATCGCTAGAGTTGGAGATGCTACTTGAACTGTCCATAACAACAAACGTGTCAACTTTGTCTTCTTCTTCGGTGTTACAAGCGGGTGTCAGAAGCTTACAGTTGTGTAGCGCCATCTAACGTCAAGGAGTGATTTTGCATACTCTTCTGCTCGACGCCTGTGAAAATCTCTTGGGTTTGAATCCGGAAAAACGCTGACGATAAACGCAAACGAAAAGCGCCCCGGTGTGTATGAGCCTTAAGACCTGAATTATAGATAATTCTATAAAATATATATTTTTTTGTATTCTATAGAACTGTCATAATTAATATTCATGCAAAAGTCGAATATTACTCCAGTTGTGTCTTTACATTGTTTTTCTGTTACATTTAGGATTCATTCATTCATTTTCTTTTCGGCTTAGTCCCTTTATTAATCTGGGGTCACCACAGCGGAATGAACCGCCAACTTATCCAGCATATGTTTTACACAGCGGATGCCCTTCCAGCTGCAACGCATCACTGGGAAACATCCAAACACACTCATTCACACACATACACTACGGACAAATTTTAGCTATACCACACGTCTTTGGACATGTGGGGAAAACCGGAGCACCCGGGGAGAACATGCAAACTCCGCACAGAAACACCAAATGACCCAGCCGAGGCTCGAACCAGCGACCTTCTTGCTGTGAGGCGATTGTGCTACCCACTGTGCCACCGTGCTGCCCCTTACATTTAGGATTGATTTCTGTTATTTATTTAGAATAATAGATGTATAATGATAATAATAATAATAATAATAATACACAAATTATTTATTAAAAATAAATAAATATATTTAAATGTATTTATAATAATTATTTTAAATGTGTATATTTAAAATATATATGTAAATATTCAAAATATATATATGGTCAACCACATAGTGTCTTTATTTCTTGGGGGATGGGGAGGGGGTATGTTTGGGGTGTGAAGAACCGCCACAGAGTATATGTACTGTGGCTGCTCTCTTGTGAGCTGTACCTGGTTTCCAGTAGTTGGTGTGACGGCGCTGCTCTCCGGGGTGCTGGCGAGGGCCAGAGCAGTGGCCAGTTCACTCTGAGTGATGGGTCTGGGCCCCACAGCTCCATTATAACCCAGAGACGCAGGCCTCATGCCAGCCAAACCACTGGCCAGAGTTGAGGGTCCACCACGATTCCCCTACAGACGATCAAACATGCTTAACATCCAATACTGTAAATGCACACAACCTTCGTATGAGGAACAGTAAATCATCACAGACCGACTGGAAATCTTCCTCATCATCAGACATGCCTTCAAAGAGAAAACCTCCTGCAGAACAACAAAAAGGGTAATGCATTATAAACTACTGTGAGCCCGTTTACACAAAGTCACTTCATGTGTTTTCTCTGATCGGATAGATGTCTGATTAATTAAAACATTTACATTTGGCTACATAAATGCATCTCGGCTAAATGGGTATGATTCCGATCTTCAAATCCCATGATCTATGACAATTTAACTAGGATACATCAACTTAAGCATCGGATACAGATCAGATACATCGGATCAGATGCACTGCATTTTTAAAATGAATATTATAAGCTATATATCTTATTTGGCAATCAAATTATTTTATATGCGGGCTGTAAAACATCATTACAAGCACACAAGGCTGATTACTTTCATTATAGACTAAATTAAACATCTATTTTTGTCATAGAGATAAATTAAGACATCATTCAAAACTGTAAAGGGTTTACATTATTTTGTGTATATCATACTCACCCAAAAACAACAACAACAACAACAACGTGCCTTTGTAAATGATTATTATTCACAGAGATGTGCTACAGGTGTGTGCTGCGTCTCTGTTGATACTGTTATCATTTGATAATAATAAAAAAAATGTCATTTCTTCATTTCAAAAATAAAACGAAATGAAAAAAAAATGTAAATAAAACAAGCTGTCTTTAAATAATCTCAAGCTGTCAGCTGTTTTATTCTGTTGCTTAAGCATTTAGGCTGTTATCTGTCAGTCATATAGCCCACAACACGTTTGCCCTCGTGTTTATTTTTTATTTTACATTTATTAATTGTGGTTTGAGTGATCGCATTTATATCTATCTCAAATGCATTATTTTTATTATTAGAATATGTAAAAAGGTACACAAATTAGGATCATACAAAAACTGAGAAAATAAAACATAAAAACGAAAAACAAAAACAATACAGTCAGGTACTGGCAAGGTGCGTGTATATATGTGTGTGTGCGTGTGTGTGTGTGTGCATGTAAAGGTAACATGGTGGAAAGGTCAGAGTACATACATAAGGGACAATACAGTCAATAAATGAAGCAAGTGTCATAGATATAAATAAACAAATAGAAAGAAGTGGTCAGTGGTAGAGAGTGACAATGCTAATAATGTATGATAGTAATGATGACAGTAAAGAAAAAGGACAACAGTAATAACTGACAACAACAATAATAATAAATCACAAGTACTACACCAACTGCTACTACAGAAAGTTACTAATATTACAACTACTATTGCTGCTGCTACTACAGCCATAACAACAACTACTACTACTACGTCTACTAATACTGATACTACTACAACATCTACTACAACTGATACTACTACAACAACGTATCCTACTACTACTGATACTACTACAGAAATCACTCCTACTACAACATCTACATCAACAACATCTACTACTTCTGATACTACTACAACAACGTCTCCTACTACTACTGATACTATTACAGTAATCACTCCTACTACAACATCCACATCAACAACATCTACTACTTCTGATACTACTACAGTAATCACTCCTACTACAACATCTACATCAACAACATCTACTACAACAACGTCTCCTACTACTACTGATACTACTACAGTAATCACTCCTACTACAACATCTACATCAACAACATCTACTACAACAACGTCTCCTACTACTACTGATACTACTACAGTAATCACTCCTACTACAACATCTACATCAACAACATCTACTACAACAACGTCTCCTACTACTACTGATACTACTACACTAATCACTCCTACTACAACATCTACATCAACAACATCTACTACTTCTGATACTACTACAACAACATCTACTACTTCTGATACTACTACAGTAATCACTCCTACTACAACATCTACATCAACAACATCTACTACTTCTGATACTACTACAACAACAACATCTACTACTACTGATACTACTACAGAAATCACTCCTACTACAACATCCACATCAACAACATCTACTACTTCTGATACTACTACAACAACGTCTCCTACTACTACTGATACTACTACAGTAATCACTCCTATTACAACATCTACATCAACAACATCTACTACTTCTGATACTACTACAACAACGTCTCCTACTACTACTGATACTACTACAGTAATCACTCCTACTACAACATCTACATCAACAACATCTACTACAACAACGTCTCCTACTACTACTGATACTACTACAGTAATCACTCCTACTACAACATTTACATCAACAACATCTACTACAACAACGTCTCCTACTACTACTGATACTACTACACTAATCACTCCTACTACAACATCTACATCAACAACATCTACTACTTCTGATACTACTACAACAACATCTACTACTACTGATACTACTACAGAAATCACTCCTACTACAACATCCACATCAACAACATCTACTACTTCTGATACTACTACAACAACGTCTCCTACTACTACTGATACTACTACAGTAATCACTCCTACTACAACATCTACATCAACAACATCTACTACTTCTGATACTACTACAACAACAACGTCTCCTACTACTACTGATACTACTACAGTAATCACTCCTACTACAACATCTACATCAACAACATCTACTACTTCTGATACTACTACAACAACGTCTCCTACTACTACTGATACTATTACAGTAATCACTCCTACTACAACATCCACATCAACAACATCTACTACTTCTGATACTACTACAACAACATCTACTACTACTGATACTACTACAGAAATCACTCCTACTACAACATCCACATCAACAACATCTACTACTTCTGATACTACTACAACAACGTCTCCTACTACTACTGATACTACTACAGTAATCACTCCTACTACAACATCTACATCAACAACATCTACTACTTCTGATACTACTACAACAACAACGTCTCCTACTACTACTGATACTACTACAGTAATCACTCCTACTACAACATCTACATCAACAACATCTACTACTTCTGATACTACTACAACAACGTCTCCTACTACTACTGATACTATTACAGTAATCACTCCTACTACAACATCCACATCAACAACATCTACTACTTCTGATACTACTACAGTAATCACTCCTACTACAACATCTACATCAACAACATCTACTACAACAACGTCTCCTACTACTACTGATACTACTACAGTAATCACTCCTACTACAACATCTACATCAACAACATCTACTACAACAACGTCTCCTACTACTACTGATACTACTACACTAATCACTCCTACTACAACATCTACATCAACAACATCTACTACTTCTGATACTACTACAACAACATCTACTACTACTGATACTACTACAGAAATCACTCCTACTACAACATCCACATCAACAACATCTACTACTTCTGATACTACTACAACAACGTCTCCTACTACTACTGATACTACTACAGTAATCACTCCTACTACAACATCTACATCAACAACATCTACTACTTCTGATACTACTACAACAACAACGTCTCCTACTACTACTGATACTACTACAGTAATCACTCCTACTACAACATCTACATCAACAACATCTACTACTTCTGATACTACTACAACAACGTCTCCTACTACTACTGATACTATTACAGTAATCACTCCTACTACAACATCCACATCAACAACATCTACTACTTCTGATACTACTACAGTAATCACTCCTACTACAACATCTACATCAACAACATCTACTACTTTTGATACTACTACACAGACTACTACTACTACTACTACACCAACACCCTTACTACTTCTGGTACCACTATACCAACGACATCTACTACTACAAAAAAAAAACTACTACAACTACTACTTCAACAATCATACAGTCGTTACTACTACAATGACTACTGCTACTACTACTACCACTTCTACTACTACTACTACTACTACAATAACAACAACTACAGCAACCTGAATAATGACAATGGTTTCTAATAATGATAATGAGGAGATAAAGGGAGAACAAGTCAGAAAAGTAATGATAATAATGGTAACAAAAGTAAAAGTAAAACTATTAATGATAATAGTGAGGAGGTGAGGGAAGGTTGGGAAATCAGGAAGAGGACAAAAATTTATAATAATTAATAATAATAGTAAGTAGAAGAAAAGGAAATCTAAAAAAAAAATCTCAAATGCATTTAAGAGGGCATTTACAACTGTAACTATACAATCAGAAAAGAAACACATGAAGTAACCCGGTGTAAACCGGCCCAATGAGTCAAAATTAGCTTCCCCAATAATCCGACTCTGCTTTAAACTCCCAATCAGCAACTGGCTGCTTTTGTTTTGTTTTAGCTGATCTCTGCTCTGGACTTGTGGGCAATGTTTTGTTTAAGTTGTGTCTAAATGAACAGACCTGGCATGTCGCTGTAGGAGCTGGAGGACACATTTCTGGAGGAGCTGGTGCTCTGCTGCGGTGGAACACTGCCAGCCACTGAGTGCAGCACCAGGATGATGGCGTTTACTAGAGCCGGGTGGGAATTGGCCAATCTGCTCACACAGTTAAAATTACGGTATCATTTTCTTTAACTCAAAGTACAGCACCGGATTCAAATGTCTTCGCTGGAGGCGGCTAAATCCCAGCCTTATAGTTAATCTATATGTATTATAGACGATATACATTATATTTGTTTTTATTTAGTTATAGAATAACTTCTATTTGGCGACGCAGTGGCGCAGTAGGTAGTGCTGTCATCTCACAGCAAGAAGGTCGCTGGGTCGCAGATTCGAGCCTCGGCTGGCTCAGTTGGCGTTTCTGTGTGGAGTTTGCATGTCCTCCCTGCGTTCGCATGGGTTTCCTCTGGGTGCTCCGATTTCCCCCACAGTCCAAGGACATGCGGTACAGGTGAATTGGGTAGGCTAAATTGTCCGTAGTGTATGAGTGTGAATGAGTGTGTGTGGATGTTTCCCAGAGATGGGTTGCGGCTGGAAGGGTAAAACATGTGCATAAAACACATGCTGGATAAGTTGGCGGTTCATTCCGCTGTGGTGACCCCAGATTAATAAAGGGACTAAGCCGAAAAGAAAATGAATGAATGAATGAATGAATAACTTCTATTTCTCCATAATTTTGGTTTTTATTGTTATTATTATTTTTGTTATTATTTTAAGATCACAAGCATTTCACTGCATATCATACTGTGTATCATACTGTGTATGTGACAAACAAAACTTGAATTTGAAATTGTACTGGGATAGGGATAGGCGATATGGATTTAAAATTATATCACAATATTTTCTGGTATTTGTTCCAATAACAGTTTTTTTGGTGATAATTTATTTCCACAAAGAGACAAAAAAGTCCTGTATCTTCAGAGATAAGTATTCACTTAAAAGTATCAATTGTAAAAGTACTTAAAAGTATTCATTTTTAAGCAGCTAATCAATAACCAACTTTATTTTATGAATATTAATTTGTTTTGGGGTTTTTCTTTTCAGTTTTTTATATATATATTTGTTTTCTTTTTTGGTAATTATTTTGAGTACTTCTTTTAATAATAAATGTATTATTATTCTTTCAGTATCATATAAAATACACTAGCAGGTTAGAAATAAGCTTTCCACAACAGTGAGCAGAGTTACAGACCTTGAGAATTTTTCAACCCAGGCTCATTCTGATTACGTACCTCTATATACATTTCTGGAGAGAGCAAAATACATCCCAGGAGCTACATATTTCTCTTACGAGTGTCATTCGCGTCTGCTGTTCTCACGTACATCCATCAGAGGCCACAGTCGACTGACTGACTGACTGACTGACAGACTGACTGACTGACAGACTGACTGACCGCCTGACCGATAACCCCACCCTCCCTCTTCCTTAAACCCAACCAATAGTGTTTAAAAAAGCACATATTGACCCGACCACCCCCTTCCCTAAACCTAAAAAATTATTATTAATATTACAAATGAACATCGTATTAATGTTATTAATTTATTATTCATAATAGCATTAATTATTTATTCTTGCCGTTTTCTCATTATTAGTATAATAATGTAATAATACTCTTTTAAAAAACAAAACAGCATTCATTTTTGAACCCCAGCACTGGATAAAACCTGGAAAAAAGGTGACTCAGTGCTGGGATCCAAACACCCTGTACAGTCAGCATAAGAGACATAATAACACAAAACCAAGACAGCAGATCAATACACAAATGCCACAAAACCAAGAGCCAACAAGACTGAAGTGGCAAAACTGTGACAATATTGTTGTTTTTGTTACTTACTGTTCATTAATAAATCTGATTGACTATTTTAAATACAGTGTTATTGATTTAATATTGCTAATTATTATAATTGACATATTGTTGATGTAGTTTTACCTATTAAAACCAAATATTTGTAATAATCATTGTTATTATATATTACTTACTAATATAAGACCTTAACTTTTTATTTCTACTCATTACATAACATCAAAATTAATATTAATTACACACAACTTTATAGAATTATTAATATAGTTTTTTTTTCCTTATTTTTATGATTACTACTACTAATAGTGCTACTATCAAAATAAATGATAATATTTACATTTTAAGAACTGTTAAATTAATATTAATTTAAAATTATTTTTATTATTATTATCAACAATTACCAACATTATTTTCATTCATTCATTCATTTATTTTCCTTCGGCTTGGTCTCTATTTCAGAGGTCGCCACAGCGGAATGAACCTCCAACTATTCCGGCATATGTTTTACACAGTGGATGCCTTTCCGGCCGCAACCCAGTACTGGGAAACACCCATACACACTCATTTACACACACTCATACACAACGGCTGATTTAGTTCATCTAATTCACCTATAGCGCATGTCTTTGGACTGTGGGGAAAACCGGAGCACCGGGAAGAAACCCACGCCAACATGGGGAGAACATGCAAACTCCACATGGAAACGCCAACTGGCCTAGCCGGGACTCGAACCAGCGACCTTCTTGCTGTGAGGCAACAGTGCTAACCACTGAGCCACCGTGCTGCCCCAATATTATTTTATGAATATTAATTATCGTTATTAATTATATTTTCTCATAATTGCTATGAACACTTCTATTAATAAAACAGCATTTACTATTTTGACTAATAATCTTGAATCAAAAGCAGGGATTCGTGCCGGCTGTAATGATGTTTACTCACGTGTCCAGCATGTTTGGGTCAGTGAACTGGAGGAAGAGGTCTTTGTCTTGAAGAACCCCTGAAGATCCATAAACCATGTATGAACAACACGCCTCACATCACAAATAAATCAGCTTTTTTAGTGCGATGATTGTACCTAAAGCCACAGGATCGCTGCTCAGCCCAGGAGTCGCCACAATGATCTGGTCGAGGGACTCTTTGTTGTTCAGCATCTTGAAAACCTGGAACAGATGAACAGCGAGTTGAATAATTCCTGAAGGATCCAGAAGCAGCTCTGCATCTGTATGCTGCTCACAGTCTGCTCTCGTCAGCCTACCGACTCTCTGTACGCAGTGCTGGTGTGAAGAGCTGCTTGCAGGACACGAAACTCCCTCGCAGCTGCAACCTTGTCCACCGGCTCTGTGCAACAACAGAGCAAAACATAATCCACCTGATATGATCATTTATATAATTTATCCTTAAATCGGCCTGTGGGATCAGAATGACACAGATGGAAAAATCCATTTTTTAATGTTCCCTTCATCTCAGGGGCATTAAATTCTGCCTGAATTCAGCATGAAATTTAAAAAAATGGGCTTGGTTTGTATATTCTAAAGCTGTGTAAAAATCACCATTCAGGTTCCTCTGGGTCAGATTGACCCCACATTGAAAATTAATGGGAGAAGTGACAAAAAAAAGTTTGTTTTAGTTTAATTTTTCCCCCAAAAAAACGGAAAAAATAAGTAGTAACCCCAGATTATATCTGGAATGTTTTACGTTTTTATGAAGGCCTGGATCTAGGGCACAAATGCAAATTGCAACGAACATTCTGGGCTCTATATCAACGATCTAGGTGCAAAGTCTAAAGCACATGGCGCAAAAGCATTAATGGCATGTCCGAATCCACTTTTGCTATTTTAAGGACAGAAAAATACGATCTCGCCCCGGCGCATGGTCTAACAGGCTTGTGCTTATTCTCTTAATGAGTTATGGGTGTTTTGAGCATAACGTCAGAGTCTTATCTCCCATTCCCTTTAAGAGCCATGGCGCATTTGCTATTTACATGGTGGACTTTGCAAGTAGAAAAACTGAACGCTTCACTAGCGAGAAAACAGTTTAACAGACCATCTGCAGCGCGAGGATAAAGAACAAGCCTCCTCTATTCGGCCTCTTTACTTTCTCTTTCTCTTTACTTTTACTCTTTACTTTACTTTCGTGCAGTAAGGAAACGGTGTTGTACGCACTCCACTGAAGACATCCATTAGCCTACATATTTAATTTAGTTTGTTAAGTGCAAAGATTTGTTTCAAAACTATTTCTAAATTCAGTTCTAATTTCCAGCAAACGAATAAATGAACAATAATAATGAAGTGTGGTCAAACAACTGAGTTATATCCAAACGCACGTCCTATTCTTATTCCACATATGGTGATGCAGACGTCTCCAAAACCTGACAGGCGGACAAATCTAAACTTGTTTTCATTAAAACAAATATAAATATGCATCTAATAAATGATATTAATAATAATAACATAATACAAATGCAAATTGTCATGAATAAACTAAAAGCCCCCCGACATGAAGGCAGTGGTTTTTATATTGATGTAGAAAATAATAATTTTTGTAACATTTTAATCCTTTATTTTTTTTTATATGTAAAGATATTTGTGTATTGCTGTACATCCTGTGTTTATTAAGCAATGTGTAAGCGTTTGAACCCACATAGGCGCATAACTAACTCGCTCTGCGCTGGACTTTAGACCTGCTTTCACTTGGTCAATGGCGTGGTCTATTTCAGTTCTTCAAAATAGCAACGCGCCAACAATGCGCCTTAACATACCTCCTTTGTAGAACAGCACGCCCATGAGTCCACAAAGCGGCGCAAATGGATTTGCTATTTAAACAACGTGGTGCAAAACGTGAAAATCAGGGTTGCGTTGGTCTGAAAATAACAACAAATCACGTAAAACACATCTTGCACCTTATTGAGCCGGATGATAGGGCCATCTATCTCTTGCTGCACACACACACAGACACACACACACAAACAAACAAACACATAAACGCAAACACACGTGTGACTGCAACAGAGAACATTTTTATAGAAACTGGCAAAAAAAATTCTACAAAACTGGCATGAATCTGAAAAATGTTCATACATGATAGAGGAACTAATACTAAAGCACAAAATCAACATGCAACTAGCATGTTCACTCTCTCTCACACACACACAAACGCACGCACATGCAGGTGCCTGGGGCTTTTTTGTTTTTAGATTTGGGCACATTCAAATTGCCCGTTGTGTTGTTTTGTTTTGGTTTTATGAATTTGTTTATTTAAATTTCATCACTTGATCACTTGTTTTTATCCTCTGCAGGTTTGAATAAAATATGGTAATCCTAATAGTTTAATAAAATGCATTTGATTTTTGCAAATCACCAAGGCTAACAGTCATATAAGACGTGATAAACATGTTACAGAAACAAATCTTGATGAATGGGAGGTAAAAATGACAAAGAAATATCCCTGATATTGCATGACTTGGACAAAAATACATATAAAATTCCCTGAGTTTCAATGTCTGAAATAGACTTTTTAAAATTGCATAATATTGCAGACATTCCATGACCTGTGGGCATCCTGATTATGGCTTTATTATGGGCAGGCTGGCACTGACAGTGTTCTTTTATTATTCTTCCCCTGCTCCTGGACCATATTCACAGTGCATCTTATAAGAATAGTTCACCCAAAAATGTGAACTATCTGTTAATTTACTGACTTATTTACTGGCCCATTCGAGATGTAGGTGACTTTATTCTTCAGCAGAGCAGTATAGATGATTTTTTTTTGGCCAGAACCTGTTTATGGATTGATTATGTCACTTTTTGTCCTTATGGAGCTTGACAGGTTTTGTCTCTACATACTTTCAGTTGTATGGAATAAAATGCAGTGTACACAATCTGATTAACAACCTTCATTTGGTTTCACAGAAGAACTCAAATTTGCTTCCACTCACCGGGATGGATCTCCGGCTCTGGCCAGGACTTTCTCAAGATGTGCACAGTGGATCCCGACTGAATCCCATAGGATTCCAGAGTCAAGTCATCCTTTAACTTTCTGCCACAGTACACTAACTCTGTAATGGATAAAGATAATGGAAAAACTGTTTGCAGTCTTGTCAAGATTCCTCCAGGGGTCACTGCTACATCTGACTGACGGCTTTTTTCTTGTCTTGGAAACATGAAACAGAAAAGTCAACCTGCTTTTAACTTAAATGTACAGTTGAAGTCAGAATTATTAGCCCCCCTTTAAATTTTTTTACTTTTAAAATTTTTCCTAAATGATGTTTAACAGAGCAAGGAAATTTTCACAGTATGTCTGATAATATTTTTTCTTCTGGAAAAATCTTATTTGTTTTATTTCAGCTAGAATAAAAGCAGTTTTTAATATTTTTAAAAACATTTTAAGGTCAATATTATTAGCCCTTTAAGCTATTTTTTTTTTCGATAGTCTACAGAACAAACCATCATTATACAATAACTTGCCTAATTACCCTAACCTGCCTAGTTAACCTGATTAACCTAGTTAAGCTTTTAAATGTCACTTTAAGCTGAATAGAAGTGTCTTGAAAAATATCTAGTAGAATATTATTTACTGTCATCATGGCAAAGATAAAATAAATCAGTTATTAGAAATGAGTTATTAAAACTATTATGTTTAGAAATGTGTTGAAAAAATCTCTCTGTTAAACAGAAATAGGGAAAAAAATAAACAGGGGGGCTAATAATTCAGGGGGGGGGGGGGGGCTAATAATTCTGACTTCAACTGTATGTCTATTATGATGGTTATATAAAATATCATTGAAAATAATTATTGTGAGATACATATATTAAAGACATTTTTGTATAAATAATAAAATTGCATATTGTTGTTGATAGGGCTGCACGATATTGGAAAAAAACTGATATTGCGATATTTTATTTTTCTGCGATAAATATTGCGGTATTGATACTGTTTCAGACGATGGTTGAATGGCACTATTGTATTCTGGTACAGAAAAAGAATAATGACAATGCAAAAAAAGCTTTTCTTACTTTGCTTTGTTCATTTCTAGTCCAAATATTTTTTTTTTTTCAAATCTTAAATCAAGTAAAAATATTGTTTTGTTTTAAAATTCTAATGAAATAAGGCAAAATTAGGAGTTTTTCCTTAAAACAAGCAAAAATATCTGCCAGTGGTGTTCATTAAATAATCTTGTTTTTGCTCTGAAATGTAAACATTTGGACGTGAAACCAAGATAAGAAACTTTTTGTTGCGTATGTAATATATAAATACTGCATATATAAATTATGTACAAATATAGTAATTAAATATGATTCTGTAGCTCTTGGTCAACTATAATCCAGACTAAATATTGCATATTTAGAAATGCTGAAATGATAGAGTTGAAGTCAGAATTATTAGCCCCCCTCAATTATAACCCCCTCTGTTTATTGTCTCCCCCAATTTCTGTGTAACGGAGAGAAGATTTTTTCAACACATTTCTAAACATAATAGTTTTAATAACTCATCTCTAATAACTGATTTATTTTATCTTTGCCATGATGACAGTAAATAATATTTTATTAGATATTTTTCAAGACACTTCTATACAGCTTAAAGTGACATTTAAAGGCTTAACTAGGTTAATTAGGTTAACTAGGCAGGTTAGGGTAATTAGGCAAGTTATTGTATAATGATGGTTTGTTTTGTGGACTATCGAAAAAAAAATATAGCTTAAAGGGGCTAATAATATTGACCTTAAAATGGGTTTTAAAAAATTAAAAACTGCTTTTCTTCTAGCCGAAATAAAACAAATAAGACTTTCTCCAGAAGAAAAAATATTATCAGATATACTGTGAAAATTTCCTTGCTCTGTTAAACATCATTTGGCAAATATTTAAAAAAGAAAAAAAAATTCAAAGGGGGGCTAATAATTCTGACTTCAACTGTGTATATACATAGTTTACCTTCCAAAATCTTAGATACTGGAATCTTTAAAAAGCTGGATTTAATTTTTTATTATTTTGTGTGTGTGTGTGTGTGTGTGTGTGTGTGTGTGTGTGTGTGTGTGTGTGTGTGTGTGTGTGTGTGTGTGTGTGTGTGTCATTTGAAATTGTCATAAAAAGAGATAAATGCATTAGCTTGTGCTTCATCCTGCTCCATTTCGAAACGGCTAAATACTTTTGCCATTGTAAGTGTAAATGGATAAGTAAATATTTTGTTGATCATGAAGAAATGTGTTTCGCAATACTGGGTTGAAGCTGGAAGGGCATCTGCTGTGTAAAACATATGCTGGATAAGTTGGCGGTTCATTCCGCTGTGGCGACCCCTGAATAACAAAGGGACTAAGCCGAAAAGAAAATGAATGAATGAATGATGAAATATATTTTGATCGAAGAATTGTTATAAGTGTATGATTTTCTGTTCGAAATAAATAAATCAAATAACCTGATACTATTTTTCACATTCACCAACGAATGAGAAGATGCTGTTTAAAATCAATAAATTATGATTTTTACGAATGAAATTAATATTCGTCACAAACAGTATACAGAATTATGTATGCTTCTTTAAGATTAAGCTGTAATTAGGCGAAACGGAACCGTTATTTAATTTAATGTACTGTCAGCAGACATTATGAATGATCCATAAGCTCTGCAATAATATAATGTAATACTAATATAATGTTACCTATGAGCTCGGGATCTGGTATGGCATCAGGGATCTGTGCAGAAACCAGCTGTTTGAGAGTGGAGACCCGATACTCTCCGGGAGGAACATCTCCAGGCTCAGCTTCTGGAAACTGCAGTAATGACTTGGGAAGTGAAGGTTGATCCACCAGCTTTAAAGACAGACGCCACTCCGAGAACGCCATCATCTGATGCGCGGTTTCAGCTGCACGGGGATTGCGGGCTTCTTTTGGCAGGGCAAAAGAAAGGGTTAAAATATGTTTCGGTCTTGTAAACACAATGGATTAAAATAAACAGAATCATGCGACTGTTTTCATCCGTGCGTGATGACGTCACCGAGGAGCACTAGAGGTTGTGGGAGTTGTAGTTTTCCTGATGTGTTCGCAGGCTGTAGTGCTCAATTATGAACAGAGGGGGCGGTGTGGTAATGAAACGACATACATATATAAGACGTATATGGGTTTGAGTAAAATATATTAATATTAATATTTTTATTATATAGATATGAGAATATTTATTTCAAATTTCATTAAAATAAAATATTGTCATTTAAAATATTTTTTTTTACATTTACATTTGGCCAGGATGATATGATTTAGTTTTTTGTGACTAAAAATGAGGGTTATATTGTCCTAAAAAAAAAGAAACGAATAATATATATTTTTAATTAAATATTTGGAAATAGCACATATAAACTGGAAACATAAAACACGATTCTATGTGGTTATGAAACGATATACATATAGTGTAAAGATTTAGTGAAATATATTAATATTAACATAATGTTTTATTGTAAAGGTCTGAGAATATTTTTTCCAAGTTACATTAAAATAAAATATCGTAATTTAGAGCATTTTATGGCAGTTTTATTACATTTACATTTGGCCAGAATATTTTTTTCCTGACTAAAATCAGGGTTTTATATATACATAAACACAACAAATCGACCAAATGTTTAAAAAACAGAAACGGAAAATATTTGTAAAAATTAAATATTTGAAAATAGCATATCTATAAACATGAAACATAATAAACTTTCTATAAATTAACATTCATTAGCCTAACTTCGTCTATGTTAATCTAGCTTATTAAAATGCATGTTGTTTTACCCAACTCATTAGCAAAAACTGAAATGACCAACTGACCAAAATGGCGGATCTGTGCAAATAAATAAATAGGGCTACGCACTATTTTCTTTGAAGCTATTTTTTTTACAGCTATTTTATTTTTGTTTTCTTGGTTAACATAATACCACAGTGTGTTACGGTCTTTGAGGAAAGACAAACATTTGCGTTAGCAATTAGCATTTCTACTCATCTCAAAGGAAGTTGCTCCGTGAAGATCACTTGGTGAGTGACTCTCCAAGAGGACTTTGTGAAGTTTAACAATGCAGTTTTTTTAATAGAAAGCGCATTTACAACCGTTTGTTTTAGCACCGTTTTAATACACATAGCCAACTGGTTGAATTATGTTTGGTGTAACTTTAGGAAGAATGGCTCGTTTATGGCTACAATTGTTTAAAGTTTTTGGGTTTATTTGTTTGGTTTTTAAGAATGGCCTAAAAACACGTGTCTAAAATACACTTACAAACTTATTTACAATAATATATATTTTTAATTCAAAGTAAAAGGCTCTTTTTTTAAAATAAAATAGCTAAATAGGCCTACAATTAATATATCATGTCAATTTCAGAATGCAAACTTTACAAAGACTAAGGTTGTACAAATAAAGTAAGGTTATTGATAGCCACAAATAATAGGGATGCTCCGATCAGGATTTTTGGAGCCAATACCGAGTAACGATTCCATGTCATGTTGATCAGCCGATGCCAAGTACCGATTCCGATGCTTCAAGGTTTATATAACTTTAACATTGCATAAAGCACATTTCCCTCTAAGTACGATACTTAAGTGGAGCTTTCTCCTTTTCTAAAAGAATAAATGAAGGATGTTTCATATAATCCCTTAAACATGTCTCGTATAACCATTTAGTGTGGACATGTAATGGTCAGAAGCAGCTTTACAGAAAATAATAGATTAAACATAAATATTTGGTAAGAAAAATGACTAACAATGCAATTTGGAAACATTGCAAATGATGGAAGAATAATTCAAGATGCCTCAATGAAGAATAAGCATGAGAAGTTAAAATGCATCTTCCTCTGCTTGTAAACCCATAAACAATCACTTGCCATCAGATCATGTGATCGGCCAGAGAAGCAAGTACCGAGTCATAAAATGTGATTATCGGCCGATACTAATCGATCGGAGCATCCCTAACAAATAACCATGGGTTTTCTACTATTTGACAGTTTAAACATAGTAGTCTATTTGCAGTCTAATTACACTGACAATCCTTGGTAAAAACAGTATTTTTATTCCATCTGTTTTAGCTCATTAGCATAGGTAATCTTAAAAATAACATCTTCAAATATGGCTAGATATGCTAGCTATCTAAATGTTGTATCTTTGGTCACAACTCCTTCGTTTAGTAAACTGAACCAATTAATGGCAATATTTGTTTACTTAAAAACATACTAATTATTTTATCCTAAAAATATCAAATAGTTGTACTTTGCTACTTAAAACTACACACAACCTTGTTTATTTAGAACTATTAAATAAAGATAAGAAATATTTAAAATGATTAATTATTTAAATGTTTTCATATCTTTAATTTTCTTCTCACTCTTTTGTTGCCTGAAAAATGTTTAAAAAGTGAACTTTACTGTATTAGCTGCTAGCATAATTAAATTATTTTTTTCTCAGATATTCCCCATGTGCTGTTTAATAGAGAGATGTTTTCAACAATTTTTTAAACAATAGTTTTAATAGCTAATGTATAATTTCTTTTGTGTTTGCCATTCAGCTTAAAGTGCAATTTTAAAGGCTCAACTAGTTTAATAACAAGCCAGGCTCATTCTGATTACGTACTCCTATATACATTTCTGGAGAAAGCAAAAAACGTCCTATGAGTAGCGGCGTAGCGGACAGGCCCGCACCCCAGCTTTTAAGTTTGACGTTCTTCAGTTCGCAATTGCCGCCAACCCCCTCCTCTTCAGATCGCGATCGCCTACACCCCCACTCCCCTCCGCTCTTCAGTTCACGATCGCTTCCAAAACCCCTCTAAACCCATCACCCCCCCCCCCCCACCTTTCACCTGCGGCCCCCACCAATAATCCTAGTGCGGGGGCTCACGCATTTTGCACTGCGCCACTGCCTAGCTACTTTTTGGGCCGTTTTTGTGAATCCACCAAAGGCCGCTGTGTACACTTTTTGGGATCTCAAATTTCTCTCACGAGTGCCATTTGCGCCTGCTGTTCTCACGTAAATCCACCAGAGGTCACCACTGATCGACTGACCCACCATCCTTCTTCCCTGAACCCAACCAATAGTATTTTAAAAAGCACCGATTGACCCACCCACCCCCTTCCCTAAACCCAACCGCAGTATTTTGAAAAGCAATCCAGAAAAAGAAAAGCCCTCGCCTGATTTTTACCACCTTTTCAGATTTTACCACATTTTCACCTTGTTATTTACTTGTTTATTTAATTTTTTAGCTTTTGTTTTTGTCTTAACAGCTTTCTGGAACCGTTCTTTGCCAGACTCAAACCCCACTGTCGTGGTCAACTCCGCTCTGTGTCTCAAGTCCGCCGACGTACGTGGCAAGCTACCAGACAAACTGGTAACAGTGAAAAAGCTGTCAATACGGAGGTAAGCGCTCAGCTGGTAAGTGAGTAAAGGAAGGATGTCATACCGCCCGTATCGTTCGTTTTAAAGATGAAATGCAGCCATACGTAGCTTTGGCTACATAATTCGTAATCTCCAGAAATATATAGGGCTACATTTTCAGAATGAGCCTGTGTTGGTTAATTAGGTTAACTAGGCAATTTAGGTTAATTAGGCAACTCAATTAAAAAAAAAGCGGCAAATAATAATAATGCATATATAGATTGGGTACTCAAGCTGTGAGGATCTTCCCATATTGACTGATTTTGCTTTTGTAAATTCAGTGTTTACTGAAGTCTCGCTCAGATCATTTGAGTTAGTGAGCCGCTTACTGTTGATTTACTCAGAACGGATCATTTCTATCAGTGAATCATTTAGTGTAGAAGCATTCTGAACGAATAACTAAAAATCAATGAGTAATCATTTGAATCTGTGACTCGGTAACTGTAGAATCACTCTGACCAGATCACTTGAATTCATTAACTGTAGAATCACTTTTACTAGATCACATGAATCTGTGACTTGTTAACTGTAGAAAAACTCTGACCTGATCACTTGAATCTGTTACTTGTTAATTGTAGAATCACTCTAACCAGATCACTTGAATCCTTAACTGTAGAATCACTCTGACTTGATCACTTAAATCTGTGACTCGTTAACTATAGAATCACTCTTACCAGATCACATGAATCATTTACAGTAGAATCACTCTGACTAGATCCCTTGAATCTGTGACTTATTATCTATAGAATCACTCTTATCAGATCACTTGTATCATTAACTGTAGAATCACTCTGACTAGATCACTTGAATCTGTGACTTGTAAACTAGATTCACTCCTGTGAGATCACTTGAATCCTTAACTGAAGAATCACTCTGACCCGATCACTTGAATCTGTGACTCGTTAACTGTTGAATCACTCTTATCAGATCACTTGAATAGCTTTTTTTAACTTTTGTTTTTGTCTTAACAGCTTTCTGGAACCGTTCTTTGCCAGACTCAAACCCCACTGTCATGGTCAACTCCGCTCTGTGTCTCAAGTCCGCCGACGTACGTGGCAAGCTACCAGACAAACTGCTAACAGTGGAAAAGCTGTCAATACGGAGGTAAGCGCTCAGCTGGTAAGTGAGTAAAGGAAGGATGTCATACAGCCCGTATCGTTCATTTTAAAAATGAAATGCAGCCATACGTAGCTTTGGCTACATAATTTGTAATCTCCGGAAATGTATATAGGGCTACATTTTCAGAATGAGCCTGTGTTGGTTAATTAGGTTAACTAGGCAATTTAAGTTAATTAGGCGACTCAATTGAAAAAAAAGCGGCAAATAATATTGACCCAAAAATCAATTTTTTTAATTAAAAACTTCTTTTATTGTCGGCACCAGTGGTGTGATGGTTGGTGCATCGGCACGCGCACTCCGGTGCTCACGGCGGCCCGAGTTCGATTCCGCCTCGCGGTCCTGTGCTGGTCCTTTCCCTCTCTCTGCTCCCCATGCTTTCCTGTCGGCTCTCTCCACTGTCCTATCTAATAAAAGTGAAAACCCCGAAAAAATAATTATACATTTTTTTATTACTGGCAAACTAAAAAAAATAAGATTTTCTACAGAAGAAAAAAATATTTAATATGAAATACTATGAAATACATTATATTTCATGTCAAATACTGTAAAATATTTGAAAACAGAAACAATATTTCATGGAAGGGCTAATAATTGTGCCTTCAAACTGTATGACTTTCATTATCAGTTTAGTTTTAATCACCAAGAAATGGATGTTTATGGTAACAATTTTACAATCAACAGGCCTATAAAGAATCAGTACATTTTCAATAAATATCTCAGGCATTTGTAGTCTTAAAGATGTTTGTGCTTGAAAATAAATAGCTTATTAAGACTTTGAGCATTTGGTGCTGTGATGAACATTAACAATCTGAATCTGAAGTAACAAATAATCCATCACGATATCTTGAAGTGCCCGCAATAACAATTATCACACATTATCAGGATATATTGTATTATTGAATATCTGCAGAGGTCTACTTCTTTCTTTCAGTTGCGAGTGCAGTTTTCAATGTTAGTCAGGGTTTCAGCGAGGTAGGACTGTATTTGTGCTGTCACGCAGTTATTCGCTATGACAGATGGTCTCTTGGCTGGATACGCTTCTCGGAGAGCGCCAGTCTTCAGCAGCTCCTCCACTCATGGCTGACAGCGCTGGAGGGAATCAGGACACACCGGTTATGACAAGGATAGAGGACGAGGCCAGACATTTCACACCCCGTTCAGCCAGACCCGGCTCAGCTACAAAGGGACATCACTGTGGGCTTGCTTAAAGATCAAGACAAGTCAGAAAGTCTGTGAGGTGTAGATTAGAGGAACAGCGGCAGCTTCCAAACTACCAGCGTGACCACTCAAGAGTTTGGTCATTTTGAAATGGAAATGACATGTCCCTATTGTAGCTGAGACACGTTTTTTCCCCTCCATTTTTCTTACAGTCTGATACATTTTTAGTACAGTATGAGATACCGTTTTATACAGTGGGGTTTTCAAAATTGGCTAAGTTGAAATGTTTTGGAAAAGTTTATTTTTTAATAAGCAAAAAAATACATTAATACAATAATTTTGATTTTAAAAAGTGCAACATTTATTAAAAATAATAATAATGCATATATAGATTGGGTACTCAATTTGTAAATTCAGTGTTTAGTGAAGTCTCGCTCAGATCACTTGAGTTAGTGAGCCGCTTACTGTTGATTCACTCAGAACGGATCATTTCTATCAGTGAATCATTTAGTGTAGAAGCATTCTGAACGAATCACTAAAAATCAACGAGTAATCATTTGAATCTGTGACTCGGTAACTGTAGAATCACTCTGACCAGATCACTTGAATTCATTAACTGTAGAATCACTTTTACTAGATCACATGAATCTGTGACTCGTTAACTGTAGAATCACTCTGACCTGATCACTTGAATCATTAACAGTAGACTCACTCTGACTAGATCACTTGAATCATTAACAGTAGAATCACTCTGACCTGATCACTTGAATCATTAACAGTAGAATCACTCTGACTAGATCACTTGAATCTGTGACTTGTTAACTGTAGAAAAACTCTGACCTGATCACTTGAATCTGTGACTTGTTAATTGTAGAATCACTCTAACCAGATCACTTGAATCCTTAACTGTAGAATCACTCTGACTAGATCACTTGAATCTGACTTGTTAACTGTAGAAACACTCTGACTAGATCACTTGAATCTGTGACTTATTATCTATAGAATCACTCTTATCAGATCACTTGTATCATTAACTGTGGAATCACTCTGACTAGATCACTTGAATCTGAGACTTGTAAACTAGATTCACTCCTACGAGATCACTTTAATTCTTAATTGTAGAATCACTCTGACCTGATCACTTGAATCTGTGACTCATTTACTGTAGAATCACTCTTATCAGATCACTTGAATCCATAACTTTAGAATCACTCTGACTAGGTCACTTGAATCTGTGACTTGTAAACTAGATTCACTCCTTCGAGATCACTTTAATCCTTAACTGTAGAATCACTCTGACATGATCACTTGAATCTGTGACTCATTTACTGTAAAATCACTCTTATCAGATCACTTGAATCCTTAACTTTAGAATCACTCTGACTAGATCACTTGAATCTGTGATGTGTTAACTGTAGAATCACTCTTACAAGATCACTTGAATCCTTAACTGTAGAATCACTTTGACTAGATCACTTGTATCATTCACTGTAGAATCACTCTGACTAGATCACTGGAATCTGTGACTTGTAAACTAGATTCACTCCTACGAGATCACCTGAATCCTTAACTGTAGAATCACTCTGACCTGATCACTTGAATCTTTGACTCATTTACTGTAGAATCACTCTGACTAAATCACTTGAATCTGTGACGCATTAGGTGCGTTCGACATTAAGCACAGCTGCAGCCGGTGACCAACGAGATTAGCCGAGCGCAGGCGGGGGCGGAGTTGAAAACGGAGCCGTCAAGCCGGACACTTCAGAGCTCGAAGTTGCTGCTGTCATGATGACCGATCACATGGCGGGATCATTCATTTATTTGTTTATTTATTGCAACAACAACAAAGGATTTGCAGTACAAATAAAACAGAATACAGTCTTTACAAACTATAGTTCATTTTAAACAAGGGAATTATGAATTAAATTTAAGTAGCCTATATAACAAACGTATGAGAAATAAGAGGAAAACGAGAGAGGAGATAAAAAGGAAATAAATATCCACAAATAGGCCTATTAAACAAAACAATAAGCACAAATTCTTGGAGTTTAAGCATCAGACTTTGGGCTACCAGATGTTGAACGGTGTGTCAATACTGTTCCAGTGCTTCTTTGAATATGCTAAAAAAGGGTTTACATTTATTTACATTTATAGATATAAAACTTTCCAATATATATTAGTGTAAAACCCAAAACACGGTGTTTTGATTAAGTCTTAAACAATGATTATTTTGAATAATAAAAACATTTTTTAAAAAGCACTTTAATCCATAGAGATTGAACAAAAGGACCACAATAAATGAGCTACACTAAATAGAAAATACCCAGAAAGAGCAGGTACATCAATGACACTTTTAACATTTCTGCATAAACGGCTTAACAGGAAATAAAATATTTAAGAATTATACAGTTTTATATTTAATAAAATATTTTTTACTTAATTTGTTAAGAAATCTTTATAGGGGTGTCAGGATCAATGATGATAATTATTTTATTATAAGTCTGTAAGACTTATTTGAGTTAATATTTGGTTATTCACTAAAATGTATAATACAGTAGTTTGTATAAAAAAGGCAGAATAAACCTGTTCAAACAATCTAGACATTATGAACAAATTATTTAACAAAAGATGATGCTGCAGTAAAATATTTGTAGTCTTTTAATAAGCATGATGTGTACAAGATAGAGAGGGTATGAAAAGTTAATTGTTTGTTTTGAAATTTGTGAATCGGAATTTCTCCAATAATAAACCCGAAACACACGTGGTTGTTGTCATGCTGTGAACTCGGCCAATCGTGTAACATCAGTGATGTCATCGCAGCTCCAGCAGGCGCTGTTCAGGTGCTGCGCGGGGTGAGTCAGTCGTCTGATCTCGGAGTGCTGTCGCGGTACTTTGATGCCACATGTGACAGTCACATGGCGTCAGCGCAGCATCAGTCCGTACAAAATTTCTAACCAGCATGCACCACTTTAAGACAGACTTTGATCGATCTGCGCAGCGCTGTATGAAGTCGAACGCACCTCTTAACTGTAGAATCACTGACTAGATCACTTGTATCATTAACTGTAGAATCACTCTGACTAGATCACTTGTATCATTAACTGTAGAATCACTGACTAGATCACTTGTATCATTAACTGTAGAATCACTCTGACCTGATCACTTGAATCTGTGACTCATTTACTGTAGAATCACTCTTATCAGATCACTTGAATCCTTAACTATAGAATCACTCTGACTAGATCACTTGAATCTGTGACTTGTAAACTAGATTCACTCCTACAAGATCACTTAAATCCTTAACTGTAGAATCACTCTGACCTGATCACTTGAATCTTTGACTCATTTACTGTAGAATCACTCTGACTAGATCACTTGAATCTGTGACGCATTAACTGTAGAATCACTCTGACTAGATCACTTGTATCATTAACTGTAGAATCACTCTGACTAGATCACTTGAATCATTAACTGTAGAATCACTCTGACTAGATCACTTGTATCATTAACTGTAGAATCACTTTGACTAGATCACTTGTATCATTAACTGTAGAATCACTCTGACTAGATCACTTGTATCATTAACTGTAGAATCACTCTGACTAGATCACTTGTATCATTAACTGTAGAATCACTCTGACTAGATCACTTGAATATGTGACTTGTAAACTAGATTCACTCCTACGAGATCACTTTAATCCTTAACTGTAGAATCACTCTGACATGATCACTTGAATCTGTGGCTCATTTACTGTAGAATCACTCTTATCAGATCACTTGAATCCTTAACTGTAGAATCACTCTGACTAGATCACTTGAATCTGTGACGTGTTAACTGTAGAATCACTCTTACAAGATCACTTGAATCATTAACAGTAGAATCACTCTGACTAGATCACTTGAATCATTAACAGTAGAATCACTCTGACTAGATCACTTGAATCTGTGACGTGTTAACTGTAGAATCACTCTTATCAGATCACTAGAATCCTTAACTGTAGAATCACTCTGACTAGATCACTTGAATCTGTGACGTGTTAACTGTAGAATCACTCTTACAAGATCACTTGAATCATTAACAGTAGAATCACTCTGACTAGATCACTTGAATCATTAACAGTAGAATCACTCTGACTAGATCACTTGAATCTGTGACGTGTTAACTGTAGAATCACTCTTATCAGATCACTAGAATCCTTAACTGTAGAATCACTCTGACTAGATCACTTGAATCTGTGACGTGTTAACTGTAGAATCACTCTTACAAGATCACTTGAATCATTAACAGTAGAATCACTCTGACTAGATCACTTGAATCATTAACAGTAGAATCACTCTGACTAGATCACTTGAATCTGTGACGTGTTAACTGTAGAATCACTCTTATCAGATCACTAGAATCCTTAACTGTAGAATCACTCTGACTAGACCACTTGAATCAGTGAGTTGTTAATTGCAGACTTGCTATGAACAGATCATTTGAATCAAAGAGTCTGTAATTAAAGACTTGATTTGAATGAATTAATTGAACCAGTGAGACATTACCTGTAGACTGTACTCTGACCAGTTCTCTTAAATCAGTGAGGTATTAAATGTAGACTCACTCTGACCAGATCACTTGAATCAGTGATTTATTAAATGTAGACTCACTCTGACCAGATCACTTGAATAAGTGAGTTATTAAATGTAGACTCACTCTGACCAGATCACTTGAATCAGTGATTTATTAAATGTAGACTCACTTTGACCAGATCACTTGAATCAGTGATTTATTAAATGTAGACTCACTCTGACCAGATCACTTGAATCAGTGATTTATTAAATGTAGACTCACTCTGACCAGATCACTTGAATCAGTGATTTATTAAATGTAGACTCACTCTGACCAGTTCACTTGAATCAGTGATTTATTAAATGTAGACTCACTCTAACCAGATCACTTGAATCAGTGAGTTATTAAATGTAGACTTACTCTGACCAGATCACTTGAATCAGTGATTTATTAAAAGTAGACTTACTCTGACCAGATCACTTGAATCAGCTAGTTTTTAAACGTAGACTCACTCTGACCAATTCACTTGAATCAGTGAGTCATTAATTGTTGACTCACTCTGACCAGTTCACTTGAACCAGTGAGTCATTAGCTGTTTACTCACTCTGACCAGTTCACTTGAATCAGTGAGTCATTAGCTGTTTACTCACTCTGACCAGATCACTAGAATCAGTGAGTCATTAACGGTAGACTCGCTCTAAACAGGTCAGTTGAATCAGTTAGTCAATAGGTGCGTTCGACATGAAGCACAGCTGCAGCCGGTGATCAAAGAGATTAGCTGAGCGCAGGCGGGGGCGGAGTTGAAGACGGAGCCGTCAAGCCGGACACTTCGGGGTTGAAAGTTGCGGCAGTCATGATGACCGATCACATGGCGTCATCATCATTTTTTATTTTTTATTTTTTATTTATAACAACAAAATATTTACAAATAAAACACAATACAGTCTCTACAAACTATAGTTCATTTTTAAACAATAAATGATTTATGAATTAAATATATTACAAACGCATGAGAGAAATAAGGGGAAACGAGAGGTTAATATAAACACAAAAACGAACAGGCCTATTAAATACAAAGCAATAAACACAAATTCTAGGAGTTTAAACATCACTCTAGGCTAATAGTTCTTGTTTAATATGCTAAAAAGGGGTTTACATTTATTTACATTTATAGAAATAAAACTTTCCAATAGATAATTGTGTAAAACCCAAAACAAGGTGTTTTGATTAATTTATACAATGATTAAGATTATTTTGGATAATAAAAGCATTTTCAAAGAAGCATTTTAATCCAAAAAGATTGAACAAAAGGACATTCCTAAAATAAGTGAGCTACACTTTAAGTAGAAGAAAGAAAGAGCAGGTACATCAGTGTCACTTTTAAAACTGAATAAACAGCTAGACAGGAAATAAAATATATATTTTATAATCCTAAAAATTATTTTATAATTATTTAATAAAATAGTTCTTTATTTGTTAAGAAACCTTTAGGGTGTCAGGATCAATGATGATAATTATTTTATTACAAGTCTGTAAGACTCTTTTGAGTAAATATTTAGGTTATTTACTAAAATTTATCATTTAAATCGTTTATGGAGCTGAATACAGTAAATAGTCTGTACTGTATAAAAAAAAGGTCGAAAATAAACCTGTGCAAACAATCTAGCCCTTATAACCAGATTATTTAACTAAAGATGATACTGCAGTAAAATATTTGTAGTCTTTTAATAAGCATGATGTGTACAAGATAGAGAGGGTATGAAAAGTTAATTGTTTGTTTTGAAATTTGTGAGACGAAATTTGTCCAATAATAAACCGATAATAATATCGGTGTCGTCATCAGAGCTCGTGCAGATGCTCTTCAGACGCTGATCTCGGAGCGCTGTTGCGGTACTTTAATGCCACATGTGACAGTCACATGGCGTTGGCGCAGCATCAATCCGGACAAAATTTCTAACCAGCATGCACCGCTTTAAGACAGATTTCGATCGATCTGGGCAGCGCTGCATGAAGTCGAACGCACCTATTAACTGCAGACTTGCTCTGACTGGATCACTTGAAACACTGAGTCATTAGGTGCGTTCGACATTAAGCACAGCTGCAGCCGGTGATCAACGAGATTAGCCGCGCGCAGGCGGGGGCGGAGTTGAAAACGGAGCCGTCAAGCCGGACACTTCGGGGCTCGAAGTTGCTGCTGTCATGATGTCATGATCACATGGCGTGATTATTTATTTATTTTGTTTATTTATTGCAATAACAAAATATTTACAGTACACATGAAACAGAACACAGTCTCTACAAACTATAGTTCATTTTTAAAAAAAGAAAATTATGAATTAAATTAAAAGTAGCCTATATAAAAAACGCATGAGAAATAAGGGGAAAACGAGAGGGCACATAAAAAGGAAATATCCATAAATAGGCCTATTAAACAAATCAATAAGCACAAATTCTTGGAGTTCAAGCATCAGTCTTTGGGCTACTAGATGTTGAATGGTATGTCAATACTGTTCCAGTGCTTGTTTGAATATGCTAAAAAGGGTTTAAATTTATTTACATTCATAAATATATAACTTTCCAATATATATTAGTGTAAAACCCAAAAACAAGGTGTTTTGATTAAGTCTTAAACAATGATTATTTTGGATAATAAAAACATTTTTTTAAAAGCACTTTAATCTATAGAGATTGAACAAAAGGACCACAATAACTAAATAGAAAATACCCAGAAAGAGCAGGTACATCAATGACACTTTTAACATTTCTGCATAAATGGCTTGACAGGAAATAAAATATTTAATAATCATATATTTTTATATTTAATAAAATATTTTTTACTTAATTTGTTAAGAAATCTTCATAGGGGTGTCAGGATCAATGATGATAATTATTTTATTACAAGTCTGTAAGACTTATTTGAGTTAATATTTGGTCATTCACTAAAATGTATAATACAGTAGTCTGTATAAAAAAGGCCGAATAAACCTGTTCAAACAATCTAGACATTATGAACAAAATATTTAACAAAAGATGATACTACAGTAAAATATTTGTAGTCTTTTAATAAGCATGATGTGTATAAGATAGAGAGGGTATGAAAGTTAATTGTTTGTTTTAAAATTTGGGAATCGGAATTTGTCCAGTAATAAACCCAAAACACACGTGGTTGTTGTCATGCTGTGAACTCGGCCAATCGTGTAACATCAGTGTCGTCATCGCAGCTCCAGCAGGCGCTCTTCAGGTGCTGCGCGGGCTGACTCAATCGTCTGATCTCGGAGCGCTGTCGCGGTACTTTGATGCCACATGTGACAGTCACATGGCGTCAGCGCAGCATCAATCCGGCCAAAATTTCTAACCGGCATGCACCGCTTTAAGACAGATTTCGATCGATCTGCGCAGCGATGCATGAAGTCAAACGCACCTGTTAACTCTCGCTCTGACTGGATAGGCACCACATGATCTGTCCGGTTCACCAATTGTTCAGTGTGATTTTTGTTACTGCATACAAATGAGTGAACGATCAAATCATATTCCCAGCCATAGTACTTACTATAAACAAAAGCATGAGTCGATGTATATCATGCAGTCTGTTTAGCGATTCAGTGGTTGATGGAGTCTTTTCCAGTAAGGTCAATTTACATTCACATCACACAGGGCTTGATTAATGGAGAGGCCGAAGAATGGATTCTTTAATTTGATTAATTAGGCTCAAGACCTTGTCTGCAAAGGGCTGATGAGAATTGAATATAAGCATTCTGAAGGGCATTAAGGGATCGTTATATATGGAATAAATGAACATTTTGTGTCAATCAGGGAACTCAATGAATGTAGGAGAGTCTAATGGGTTTGATTACTAGCGACCCCATTAAAACTTTTGTCCCAGTTTGGCCCCGCGTGCATGAAGAGATTAGTGACTGAGATAAAACTAATGTACTGTCATTATCTCCATAAAGCAAGCTTAATGTCACATGGTGCTTTCCTCAATGATTAAACAATTATCATTATAAACATGGAGCTTCCTCTATAGAAAAGAGGAAGGGAAATTTGGTTTAGTGGGTTTTTATTTAATTGATGCAGTGTTTTCATCCAACGAGTCAAAGCGAACAAAATCGTCACTTCCTGATTAACTGGCGCCAAATATCAACAGTAAAAACTGAATTTGCTGCAGTAGGAGAAGCTGTGCGAATCTTTTCTTCATCTAATAAATGACTTGCGCCTCAGAAGGCAATCCTGACATGCAGTGAACACGCGGTGGCGTTTGAAGGTTTCAGACGTGGAGCACTGATGCTCTTGATTCTGAAGGTCATTAATATTATAATAACACTAATACTTAGATGGTTAAGGCGTTTTAGAATGACAAAAACAACATTTCAGATGGTTTATAATGTGCTCAGCCTGCTGGTTTGTCCATTTGCACACATTTTTATCATCACATGATCTCTTATAACAAAATCACATGACCTTTTTTTAATACGCATAGTGGAATTGCTGCAGTTAAAGTGTTTCCGTCGTAGTTTAAGCGCATCTTCTCTTATCGAATAAAAAGTTTATCCTACTCAGTTATGCGCATACATTTTTTGTGCGCATGATCAAAATTTATGCGCATCATGGCGTTTCCATCAACCGGTTTTTTATGCGCGTATCTAAAATGCGGATAAAAATAGGTGGATGGAAACGTAGCTAGTGAGCACCTTCTTTGCACTGATACACTTCTCTGCTTGTGGGAAAAGTTGTTTGTGATGGGCATTGGTTCATTATGTAACTTTCTCATCACCACCTGCATATGGCTATGCTAACCAGTCTATCTGTGTAACAAAAGATGTGTAGATGTTGGTAATTCAAAATACAGACATATTACCTCTATAAATTAATGAAATACGGTAGTTTACTGTAAAAATAAGAAATTACTTTTACGGTTTGTACCGTATATTTAACGGTGAAATATTGGCAACCACAGCTGCTGTTTTTTTTTTTTACTGTAAATTTTACGGATTTATTTTTTACTGTGTATTTTGTGGTCTGAAATCTGTATTACCAAACTTGAGCACTTGAAACGACACCTCTGGAGCTGTAGTTAGAAACACAGTTCCAGGCTGTGTTCTATTCCCACTTATCCCCCCCTATGCCCTATTCATTTAGAACTTTCTAACATTCATAGTTGGAATTATTAAAAATAAAAAATCATTAAGGTCATCTCTCTTAGGTGTAATTTGCTTTCAAAGTATTTTTATATTTCAGTTTTGCACACATAGGGCTCAACCTGTGCAGTGTACATGCAGTGTACTGTGCAGTGTGCATGCCCTTTTGAGTCTGGGATATAAAGTGGCTTAAGAAGCTCAAACCCTAACCCCAAACTGAAAGTGAGTGACTGCTGCTGTTATTCCAGTTGCTTTATTTTTTGGTATTTATCTTCAGGAAATTACTGAATGCTTATATGATGTTATCATATTGATCTAATGTGGCAATAAGATCGTAACTATACTGTGTATTTAACACAGTGGCCATATTCATCTATGTAAACGCACCAAAACAACATTAACGTTATACCAGACACTGTAAAAAGCCCATTCCCAGCCACTAGACTGCTCTGACAGGGTATTTGAGTGTCATCGAGTGTCAGAATGTTGTGGGACTGCTATACAGGAGTTATTATTATGAATTATAGATCGTGAAATTTAGCGGTTTTTATTTTAGCGTTTTTTTAAGCATGACGGTAAAACATGAACGCGGTTCTGATTATATTAAAACATGTGTTTGTTTGTTGTAAAAATTGGTAATAATGACAAAAAATACTAATTTGTGGATCTCCTTCCGGGTGTAACTATCTGGCGTCGTGGCAGGTGTATTCTGGGAAATTTTCTTACCTCTTGGTTTCGAGTGTGGTTCTGAAAAATCTTCGTTCGAAGGGGTATCTACCCCCCTCCCCTTAGCCCTACGCCTTCAAGCTAAAGAGAATTGGGACACCCCTACCACTTGACGTGAACGCACAAAACGAGGGGTAGGGGAAGGGCTAAGGGGTAGAATTGGGATTGGGCCTTTGAATCGTCTTGCATAATGTATAAGTAAATAAGTAAATATGTAAGGTGACACTTTATTTTGATGGTCCATTTGAGTATTAGTAGACTGTCTGCTTAATATCTGCTGATACTGCTGCTAAACAGACATTTAACTGACTATAAGAAACTTTGCAAGTACATGTCAACTTACACTAACCCTAACCCCAACCTAACAGCCTAATAGTCTAATGAAAATGAGTTGGCATGTAGATGCAATGTAACTTAAATTCAACAAACGGACCATCAAAATAAAGTGACCGTATGTAACACCATTCTAGTGGTTTTTGGATATTTGAATGAACAAGAAATGCGTTTAGAGGGATAGTTCACACAAATATTCTAATTTCCTTACTATTTATGTACACTGAAGTGGTTTTAAACATGTTCGAGTTTCTTTCGTTTCTGTTGAACACAAAACAAGCTATTCTGAAGTGAAGAATGCTGGAAAAAAAACAGCCATTGACGCACATAGGACCCAAAAATACAATAGAAGTCAATGGCTGTTTTTGTCTAGCATTCTTCAGTACATCTTCCTCTGTCTTCAACAGAAGAAAGAAACTTAAACAAGTCTGGAACAAGTGGAGGATGGCAGAATAATATTTTCTCAGGGTGAGCTATCACTTTAATGCCAGTTTAGCTATTACTTAAACTAGTATACTCAGTTAAAATGTTGACTGTCAGTATATGGCTTGATAGAGTTGAACTATTGAACTGGCTAAGGTCAGTGTAAGTGTAATGATGTTTCCACCATGTCAGCATGTAGTCAGAAGCGTCTGTCTAGCAGATCTACATGTTCAGAGCCGACTAAACAGTTTCACACCCCAGCAGCAGCAGCTCATGGTCCCTGACATGGAACCAGTTTCCACAGTCAGCCGAATATAATCATTTCTGAGTGTATCCATTTTAATCACAACTGCAATAATCCAGTATCAGGAGAAAGGATCCCCCTGGTGGAAAGACATTTGACAAGAACAGCATGAACAGGCAGGTTCGGATATATTTTGGTGGGAAAGGGAAGAGTCTGAATGCAACACTGTGAAATTGTGAGGTTGCTTTTGTCGTATGATCTGACACTTGAAAATCACTTTATATGCTGTTAGTTTGGTAGGGGTGTCAAAATTAATTGTTTCATGGGTGCACCGCGATGTGGACGCAGACAATTCGGTATCGGTTCAATAATAATCATAACCGGTTATTATGTACTGACGTCATTTATCTCATATGCGCTATGTAACCGTAGCTTACTATGGCGAGGGAGGCGAGGGTGAGGGTTTACAACGCTCCAACTACTTAAAAACACAGAAACTGTGCACAATTTCACTGCGCGTGTGTTTGCTGGACAGTCTTTCACTGACACTTACAGCAGAAACCCCTTTTTTACTGCGATTGAGAGAATGAAAGTAAACTCCATTTCTCTCTCTCTCACTGTGGCCCATTTGACCCGCTGGCGTGACTTTTCCTCTCCTCTCGGCTGTTACAGCGATACTTCTGGATACAGACACGAGCGCGCGAGTTTTCTCCACCGCGTCTATCAAGCTGTGATCGACGCTGCAGTGTTGCCAGATGTAGCTGACTGATTCCAGCCCAAAAACTATCCAAAACTGGCTAAAATGCCTATCCAAAACTGCCCAATCTGGCAACACTGCGTCGCTGATGTTTATCAGTGTCACTAATCGGTGAACGGCGCCTGTAAAGTAAAATATAAAACCATGTATGGAAAGCATCGTCAATGCACCGAGATATCGAATTGAACCGAATGGATGGCATGATAATCGTAACCGAACCAAGAGACCAGTGTAGGTTCACACCTCTATAGTTTGGCTTAAAATAATAAATCTAAAAAAATCTTATTTTGTTTGAAAATGAATGAAATGCCCATCAATGCAACACTTCTCATTTTTTTGTTTAGGTTAAATTAAATTAATACAAAAACTAGCAAACCAATGTTTTTTGCAAACTAAAACATACAGGCATTGCAAGAGTTCACATTTAGCTTATAATTGATTATAAAGCTTGTTTGGCATGCTGTTCCAGGAGAGAGCCCTGAGCTTATAAGATCCTCAAGCCCAGGGCTCCCTCTTGTTTGCTAAGGCGAGAGGGGAGTTTGAGTTCAGGTAGATCTCAAGAACTAACCCTGCTGTAGTAGTTAATGAACAGATAGTGATTGCTCTTAAGAGATAGGGTTGGGCCAATAGACGACGCCATCGTCCATCGCCGATGGCCAATAAACTTCACGATGCTGAGCCGGCATCTTGATCCATCGTCCCGCCCCACATTTATATTGATATATAACTTCTTATTTGCATGTCATCTTAATAGCAATAACGGTCTTTTCATGAGCTGTGTTATATTTTACTTACAGCTGCCGCTTGCACGGCTGACAGCATTAAATTAATTAAATAATTAAATGAAGGATTATACACATACATAAGTACTTACAAACATAAGTAGATAGCGCTATTCCGCCTAGCCTGCTTTACTGAGGTGAAATTGCCTTTATAGAACCCGTGACGCTCTCTATATTGTTTACCATGCTACTTTGAATATTCGGTCAGAAATAGCATGTAAGTATGGCTTACTATTAATAAGTGTAGTAATAAGTGTAATTCCTGCATGCCGCCGGCCAATCACTAAGCATACAGTAGTCTCTTTAGGACAAAGCGTGTAAGAGAATGAAACCAGCGATACTTGCATGCATGAAAGATTGCACATTGACACGTTTTGCTTGCTACACAACTGAAACCTGCTAGATATAATAAAAATGTTCGTTCAGAATTATAGTATTAAAAAGGAATATAAAGTTTTCTAACTGGCGAATGACTACAATCTACAGTCATCTTTACGGTGCGCGTTTGTGTTTCAGGAGGTGTGGCTTTGGACGGCAGGGGAGGGACTGTGTTTTCAAAGCTATTATGCTAATGGGTAGCATTTTGGCAGATCACCTACTGCACCTTTAATAATACTATTAATAAAAAAACATAACAAATCAACTGAATTTAACAAACCATTTTGTCACTTGGGGATATGTATAAATGAAACATTAATTAATTAGATTCCACCAAGGGGTTATATCTCAAAATTCATTCATTCATTAATTTTTTTTCAGCTTAGTCTCTTTATTAATCTGGGGTCGCCACCATACCTGCCAACATTTGGTTCATAAATTACGGGGTGGGGTGTTGGGTTGTTGGGGGTTTTAGTGATATGCGCGCTAAGTGAAGAGCGGTGGGGGAGTGGTAGGTTGGTGATGTGTACGTGAAATGAAGAGCGGTGAGGGGTGAGAGGTTTGGGGAGATAGGGCGGTTGTGCGCGACCGGAAAAGCATGCGCACAAGAACCCTAGGTTTCAGCCCGGACTGTACCAAAATTCTGAGGAGCGGGGGGGTAGGGGGGGGTAATATTCCGGGACTTTTTCGGGAGACGGGTCTGAAATACGGGAGACTCCCGGGAAAAACGGGAGTGTTGGCAGGTATGGTCGCCACAGTGGAATGAACCGCCAACTCATCCAGCATATGTTCTACACAGCGGATGCCCTTCCAACCGCAACCCATCACTGGGAAACATCCACACTCATTCACACACTACGGTCAATTTTAGCCTACCCAATTCACCTATACCACATGTCTTTGGACTGTGTGGGAAACCGAAGCACCCTGAGGAAACCCACGTGAACACGGGGAGAACATGCCAACTCCACACAGAAATGCCAACTGACCCAGCCGAGGCTTGAACCAGTGACCTTCTTGCTGTGAGGCGAACGTGCTACCCGCTGCGCCACCGCGTCGCCCTACAAAATTCATTAATATTTAAAATTCAATATTAATTTAACAAAAATGGCCAGAAATACTATTTAAATACAAAATTACACAGAAATGCCAACAACAAATAAAGAAATAAAAATATGCTTATATACAGAAATAAACATAACATTAATAATACATGAAAAGTAATAGTAGTTAAAGTTCATATTAAATCTCATTAAAACCATTTGTTGTTAGTTTTTTTTTTGTGGTAGTTGCATTTCTATGTTTGTGCACTACTACTCCTAAATTAATCTTCACCCTTGTATTTGGCTCATTTATAATTGGTCTCCACTTGTATAACGGATTAAAAGGTAGAACTGCACTGCGTCCCTCAAAGGCAGTTTCAATGATTGGCTTTTTATTATAGATGATTGCGTAACAGCCCTCTCAAGCTGAAATGGGCCTGAGGTAAAGCTTTATGATTTAGACTCCAATTAAATAACCTCGTTCGGGCTGACAGACGAACTGAGATCACGGCCTGCTGAGTCTTTTGAAGGAAAGAGCCTGAAATGTCAAAGTTCAGATACGCCCCGGCTAATGTGTTTGACATTATGGACCGTGAGTCTTGCCTCTTAATTAATTTCCTCCTTTTGACCTGCTATACTGTCTACACTTATAATAACACACACTGCTGGGTATTTAATCATGGTTTAATTAGGCTTAAAGGGACAGCATGCTTAATTTATGTATTGTCCCAATGTTTAATGTACGTTATTATGTGACTGAATTACAGATAATGGTGTTGTAAATAACGTTCAATATCTTGCGCTGACTTACCGTTTTGCTTTATAAGAGCTTGATGTATCGTCTGGAGCCACTTGCATTAATTTAGTTTTGCCTGTATGCTTTTTTTAAACATTCAGGTCACCTTTAACTAGCATTAAATGAATCACCAAGGACCAAAGTTTCAGCTAAAGATCTTTATTGTTTCACTGAAGATGAAGTTACCTATAAAGGCCTGATGGTGAATATATTTAAAAGTTTTTTTCATTGACTACGTTTACATGGACAACAATAATCCGATTTTAATGCGATTAAGACAATACTCTGATTAAGAGTATACCATGTAAACAGCGATTTTTTTTGATTAATTTAATCAGATTAAGGTCATAATCGAACTAAAGAGAAATCGAATTAAGACATGTGGAGTATGCCGATTTTAGTCGCATTATTGAAGTGCAGTACAGACATGTAAACACCTAAATCGAACTATTTCCATCATGTAGGACTTTAAGCCGCTTTTTGCGACAGGGTACTCCACACACACACACACCCAGACACACACACACGCACAGCTGATTGACAATCTGCACATACCGAGTCAGTGCAGACCACGGACACCTGCATCGTGAAATGCGGAGGTTTTTTTTTTTCTTCTATTCAGCATGCGATTTGAACTTTTATCACTCTTCCAGCAGTTCATAGATGCATCCAATATCTCGTTTGTCACGGTGGGCATGCATGAAATGTTCCAGAATGAAAGTAAAAGTGCCAAACTGCAGTTAAAGTCGACAAATTAAAAAGGAAACACCCGAAATTATATGAAAATCCGGAGGAAATGCGGATAGCTCGGTGACGCAATAACGCTAATCGAATTATGTGCTATAACATGTAAAACGCGATCATGAAAGGAACATTCAAAAAGCAACTCATGTAAACACCTTAGTCTTATTATTCTCTTAATTAGATTAAAGCAAATAATTCGATTACTGATGTCCATGTAAACGTAGTCATTGATTTCATTGGGCTTGACATTAATACTTGTCCCTGACAAAAGAACATTTTATATGAGCAAGCTCAACCAAAATTGTTAACAAATTTGTAAAAGCAACTGCTTTTATCTGTGACCTAGGCTTTGTTTTACACTGGCTACATTTACACGGACATTCAGACATTCAAATGATTTGCCTTAATCTGAATAACACAATAATATGATTAAGGTGTTTACATGAGTTGCTTTTTGAATGCTCTGTTCATGATCCTGTTTGACATGTTATAGCACATAATTCGATTAACATCATTGCGTCACCGCGCTATCCTCATTTCCTCTGGAGTTTCATGTAATTTCGGGTGTTTAATTTTTGATTTGTTGACTTTAACTGCAGTTTGGCACGTTCGCCTTCATTCAGGTACATTTCAGGCATGCCCCCTGTGACAAACAAGATATTGGATGCGAGGTCGAACTGCTGGAAGAGCGTTGTTTTATTGCAGAGGTGTCCAGACTCGGTTCTGGAGGGCCGGTGTCCTGCATAGTTTAGCTTCAACTTCCTTCAACACACCTTCTTGGAAGTTTCTAGTATACCTAGAAAGAGCTTGATTAGCGGGTTCAGGTGTGTCTAATTGAGGTTGGAACTAAAATAATCAGGACACCGTCCCTCCAGGACCAAGTTTGGACACCCCTGTTTTAATAGAATAGAAAAAAGCCTCAGCATTTCGCGATGCAGGTGTTGGCCATTGTCGACCAATTTGGCATCGTACGATGTCTAATGTGAAACATTGCGATGGACGATGGCACCGTTGTCGTAGGCAGGGTTGAATGAATTATTTATGAATAATTAATTAATTCATAACAAATTAATTATTTGTAACCTACCGTTTCAACTACCTGACCCACATGGTCTTTGTTTTACCCATAACCAAATCATAAATAAATAAAGATAAGTTACACACAAATTATCACCTGTCGATCACTTTTTCCGCAGGACTCTGGAATGATTAGGCAGAGTGATCTGTGTCGTTATAATGGCGTCGACAAACTTGGTTGGTAAAAAGGTGCACAACCAACAGCAACCAACCAACAGTATCTGAGGTTTTCACTAAAATTGCTAAGTAACTTACAAGCGTGAAAGTGAAAGATTGAAGCAGAGTACTGATGCTGTGACGCGTTACCTGATAGATTCAAAAGACAGAAGAGTCGTTAGATAGAGACAAGATTAAATATCACATTTAACAACTATAGTGAGACGCGATCCAGCGGTACATCCTTGATAAACCATCCGACGTGCACTGCTCTCTGGGGTTTTGTGCTCAAAGCACCCGCTGACTGCTGGAGCTCAGGCGCACGCATACGTTGCAGCATGACAGAATGTTTGTTTGTGTGTGTGTGTGTGGTCATGTGTGGAAAGAGGGCTTTTCAGAAATGCTAGGTGTAACGCCAGTGTGGACGTGGATCTTTTTTTTTTTTTCATTTGAAAACTAAGACGTATTAGTGTAAAGAGCGGGATGAGCGGGTTGCTGCTGCGACAGGAGCGGGACGGAGCGGGGTCTTATGGTCTGAGAGTCCTTCAGATGCCTTTTGGCAAATTCCAGCCGGGCTGGTGGCTTTAGTCTGGCCGCTCTACCATACAGGCCTGATTGGTGGATTGCTGCACAGATGGTTGTCCTTCTGTAAGGTTCTCCTCTCTCCAAAGAAGAACGCTGGAGCTCAGACAGAGTGACCAACGGGTTATTGATCACCTCCCTGACTAAGGCTCCGATCTTCTCCCCCGATCACTTTCAGCTTAGATGGCCGGCCAGCTCTAGGAAGAGTCCTGGTGGTTCCAAGCATCTTCCACTTACGGATGATGGAGGCCGCTGTGCTCATTGGAACTTTCAGAGCAGCAGAAAGTTTTCTGTAACCTTCCCCAGCCTTGTGTCTTGAGACAATTCTGTCTCGGAGGTCTACAGACAATTCCTTTGTCTTCATACTTGGTTTGTGCTTTGACATGCATTGTCAACCCTCGGACCTTATATAGACAGGTGTATGCCTTTTCAAATCATGTCCAATCAACTGAATTTACCACAGGTCAACTCCAATTAAGCTGCTGAAACATCTCAAGAATGATCAGTGGAAACAGAATGTACCTGAGCTTAATTTAGAGCTTCACGGTAAAGGCTGTGAATACTGATTGTGTGTAGAATTTTGTGTGGAAAAAGTGAAGCGTCTTAATCGCATTAAAAACTGATTATTACTGTTTATTGTTAAAGTTGAAATGACTTTCAAATTCAACATAAGAAATTAAACTGCTACAATACAAACTGTATGGGCAGCTATAACCCATATCTTGCTGTGGCTCAGAAACCAGCTTGGCCAAAAAAATGACGGCAAGTCTCTGCAGTTCTGACAATCTCCAGAAAAAAAAATTTAATTCAAAAGTCTATGGGTGCATCTCAGTCAGCTCCCTTGTCCAGTAGTCAGGGCACTGATCAGGGAGTCAACCATTTTAAGTGCTGTCTCAATCGCAAAATTCGCTATCACTTTATTTTGATGGTCCCTTTAACGCGTTTTGATGAATTCAAGTTACATTGCATCTACATGCCAACTAATTCTCATTAGATTATAAGTAGACTGTTAGGGTTAGGGTTCGTGTAAGTTGACATGTACATGCAAAGTTTCTTATAGTCAGTTAAATGTCTGTTGAAGGAGCATATCAGCAGATATTAAGCAGACAGTCTACTAATACTCAAATGAGAAGTAATTGGCATGTAGGTGCAATTAGGGTTGGGTCGATAGACGATGCCATCGTCCATCGCCGATGGCCTATAGACATCACGATGCTGAGGCGCCATCGCTGATCCTCCGCCCCGCCCCTGTTGCAAACCCGCCCGTGAAAAATACACACTTAGGCCCTGTTTACACTAATACGTCTTTTAGAATGAAGTTTAAACATTTTAGAACGAAAATGATCCACGTCCACACTGGCGTTTCACCTAGCATTTCTGAACAGCCCTCCGTCCGCTGAAAACGCACATCACGTGACCACACACATACACACACACAATGTCATGCGCTCGTCTGAGCTCCAGAGAGCAGTGCACGTCGGACAATTTATCAAGGATGTACCGCTGGATCGCGTCTCACTATAAGTTAGTTGTTAAACGTGATATTTAATTAAACTTGTCTCAATCTAATGACTCTTCAGTCTTTTGAATCTATCAGGTAATGTGTCACAGCATCAGTACATTGCTTCAGTCTTTCGCTTTCACGCTTGTACTAAGTAATTTTAGTGAAAATCTCAGAGACTGTTGGTTGGTTTCTGTTGTTTGTGCACCTTTTTTACCAACCAAGTGTGTGGACGCCATAACAACACAGATCACTCCGCCTATTCATGCCAGAGTCCCGCGGAAAAAGTGATTGACAGGTGGTAATTTGTGTGTAACTTATCTTTATTTATTTATGATTTGGTTATGAGTAAAACAAAGGCCATGCGGGTCAGGTAGTTGAAACAGTACGCTACAAATAATTAATTCCTTGTGAATTTATGAATTATTCATAAATAATTAATTCACCTCAGCCTATGACGACGATGCCATCGTCCATTGCGATGTTCCACATTAGACATCGTACGATGCCAAATTGGTCGACATCGCCCAACCCTAGTTGCAATGCAACTTTTAGTCAAAAAATGTGCAACAGGGACCATCAAAATAAAGTGTTACCCAAAATTATTTCAGTGCAATATTCACTCCCTGAAAAGTCCCACAATGAACTGTGAAAATCAGGTAGCATTGAAGTTCATGCACCCTTAAGTGCACAATTGCAAGACATGATTCACGTTAACCAAATGTTTAAACATTATGACAAACAAGAGGCGTTTGTCTAAAAAGAAGCTCTTTTTTTATGTATATTGAACATCAATGAACATGACTAGATAGGTAAGAACAATATAGCAAACATCTATAATTGTTTAATGGTTGAAATGTTGCTGGTATATGAATCAATCAAATATATTTAGATATAATGTACTGTTAAACACTTTACAAAAGTTATATATGAAAAATATTACTTTTGATGTTGTTTATAAATCCCAGTTGTGATGTTGTACAATGGGGCGGGATGGTGGCTCAGTAGTTAGCACTGTCGCCTTAAAGCAAGAAGGTTGCTGGTTCAAGTCCCGGCTGGGTCAGTTGGCAATTCTGTGTGGAGTTTGCATGTTCTCCTCATGTTGGCGTGGGTTTCGTCTGGGTGCTCCGGTTTCCCCCACAGTTCAAAGACATGCGCTATAGGTGAACGGAATAAACTAAATTGGCCATAGTGTATGAGTGTGTGTGTGAATGAGTGTGTATGGATGTTTCCCAATACTGGTTTGCGACTGGAGGGGCATTCGCTGCTCTGTGGCGACCTCTGAAATAGAGACTAAGCCGAATGAATGAATGTTGTACAATGGATGTTCTCATGTGTCTCCTAATGTTTGGTGAATTAAGCTCATTACTAAACTTACCAGTTCCCGAATTTGTGCACACGACCTACTGATCCATGACCTTAGGAGTTAGGGAGCTGATTGAGATGCACATCAAGATTACAAGAAAAGTTAATCAATCTATAAATTAACCAGAAAACAGTTTGACATGACAGAAAGCAGATCCTCAGAGACACACACACACCCTATTTCGTCATCACCACTGACCAATTGGAGTTCAAAGGTGGAGCAAACTTTACTGGACATTTTACATTGGCAAGCTGTTTCAATCTGCTGAAAGAAACTTAAAAATAAAGTCTCTTTATCATCAGCCGTGGTTCCATGAAGACACTTTAACATCCATCAAACCTTTCCATCCCACAAAAGGTTTTTTATAGTGGAAAATTGTTTTTTAGATTACTAAAGTCTATGAAAAATGATGTGTTATGTTTCCAGTAGTAGGTTTTTTGGGGAACCAAAAAAAGTCCTTCTCTGGCATCTCTGTAAAAACCCCTTTTGGGATCTTCCTGGCTCCTTAAACTTTAAGAGTGAAACAAAACAAACTTTGATTCGCCCTGATTTTGTTCAAAATTGTATCACACCAGTTTCTTTACTCAGCCTTGTCTTATGAATTTTTTATTTCTTTCTTCAGTGTAACAAAACACAAAAGTCTAAGACTGTAAGAAAAGGGAATGAAAATGCATGGAATCCAGACGGGATGAGTTTGACTGATATTGAACATGAAGCTAATGATGGAGCAATGTTTTGCATGAACTGAACTTTTCAAGGCAACACAGGCTAATTGGACATACTTCAGCTGCTTCAGCCTATATTTTTATGAACCCACAAACTGAAATATACGTTTGACTGCAGGTTCTAGTTAAAATGAACAATACAGGGCAGTGTGACGGCAACAACTTTTGTTCCTTTTCACACTAATGATATTTACAGGGACATATTATTGACGAATAAAACATTATTTTCATTAAATGAACAGTGTCTATGATTTGTACTCGAATATGGTTGTCTCACCTATCAATTTCCATTTGGACGATGTTTCTGCTGTGGTCGGTTTCTGCTCAGTAGCTCGCTTGTACTTGTGATACAGAGCGATCATGTTTGAGAAAAAATGTATAAAAACAATGTAAAATCAAGATAAACTCTCTTATACCTGGCCAGTTTGTGTCTTGCACACTTTTTTCCTGGACAAATGAATGGTAAAATGTATAATTGCTGCTTAATGTCAATCCCTGCTTTAAAGGGCACCTATTTTACCCCTTTTTTAAGATGTAATATTAATATTATGGTTCTTCTGAGTGTGCCAGTTTAGGTTCAGTTCAAAACACAATTCAGATTTTTTTATTATGATGTGTTAAAAGGTGTCATTTTGGGGGCGTGTACACAGTTCGCTGTTTTAGGGGTGTGTTGCTTCACATGAAAATTAGTTTCGACTTCCCGCTCAACTTAACAAGGGGGCAGAGCCAAGAGCTCCCCTGCTTTGTGTATGGCAACAGACAGGCAGACAGAGAGAAGCAACATGAGTGAGAGGACCAGCATTCAGCCGTACATGTACCACTCGGACACAGACCAAGCAGAGACTACAAAATCATTTGTGTCTTTGTATAGTTTTACATCCAACTGTGTGCTAGTTTAAAGCTCTGAGCTTGTACACCGAGACTATTAACTAGGCCCACACGGAATCTGCGCGCGCAGAATTCCGCAGATTTTTTCGCAGATTTCCACAGATTTTTAGCCCAGCATTAATTCTGTTTGTTTACTTTCAGTTAACTATTTACAGTTAATCTAATTGGATTTGCATTTTAAAATTTAAAGTTAAAAATATTTTATTTTTTATTTCACATTTTAAGGTTTTAATTCTGATACTCCTAAAATAATTCCGCAGAAATCCACAGATTTTTACCAAAATTCTCCGCAGAAATAGGAAAAAACGTCCGCAGATTCCGTCTGGCCCTACTAATAACCAAGCACACTGAATTAACTTTGACTGAAGGGCATCACTCACCGGATGCGCCGCGACACGGCGCTCACATGACAGTTGAAAGTATCGCACACCAGATGCACAATTTCGCATGATATTTAAAATGAAACTATTCAGATAGTGCTTTGTGGTGTGGCAGAAATATGAACAGTGCCCTGAGTCATGGCTGGGCGCCGTGGACAGCCGCCGACTTGTGGTGCCGGTGTGTGTACCCTGATAGAAACCTATGTTTAGAATTCAGAAATGCATGCCGCTGCGCGTCGCCGAGCGGCGCTTCTGGTGTACGACCTGCTTGAGGCTATAACAAAAGGGTGTCATACACCGGATGCGCTGCTCAGAGCCACGACACGGCACACCAGATGCGCACATTTGCATGTTATTTAAAATGAAACTATTCAGATAACGCTCTGTGGCGCGGCAGAAATATGAACAGTGTCCTGAGTCGTGGCTGGGCGCCGCAGACAGCCACCGACTTGCGGCGCCGTTGTGTGTACCCTGATAGAAACCTATGTTTAGAATTCTGAAATGCATGGTGCTGCGAGTCGTTAGTTCGTTATTTCCAATGGAGGGACACGCACATGAGGCAACGCGCTCGCACTTTCCAGCTGCACCTAGTTAAGACGACAGGGAGCTTCTGTGACCGCGAGAAATGCAAACGGCTGAAGTTTAAGGAACACGCAATAAAGTACACATGTATGCAAACCCACCTAAAGTTACAAACACTGGCACTGATAAGAGCGATCATGTGGTGAATGTTGATCTTGTGTTGAGCCCAATGAGCCTTACATCTAAAAATAGAGCAAGGGTGTTTCTTTGGTGACATCGCTTTGACTCACAATCTGAAATGGCGGACGTGAAACAACAAACTGAGCATATGGTAATGCGCACCTGTCAATCAATGTTGGTGGACGGGGGGACCACACTCCTACGTCAAGTTGCGGTCGATCTCAAAACCGCTCCAATTGGTCCACCGTTTTTATGTTGTTAAATTGAAAAAAAAAAAAGGACTGGGTGTGTTTATATCACCCCAATATGACGGTCTTACATGATGCCTACACATATGTCTGTCCAAACTTAAAAAGTAGATTTTTCACCATAGGTGCCATTTAAGGTCTGATTTACACAGTGAATCCTTCTTTTTTTCTGAGTATGTCCTACTGGCTAACAAGCTCTCCAGAATGTTCAAGTTTTTACTCTTTTTCTGACCTCAAAAATCTCATTCATTCATTCATTCATTCATTTTCCTTCGACTTATTTATCAGGGGTCGCCACAACTTAATGAACTGCCAACTATTACATATGTTTTACCCAACAGATGCCCTTCCAGCCACAACACAGAACTGGGAAAACACCCATTCACTCTCACATTCACACACACTCATACACTACGGCCAATTTTTTCAATAGTATCTGGATGCAGACTTGGATTTGCAAGCTAAGACTGCATATCTCAGATTTGCAATGTCAGACACGATGCACTCGGTGGAGCTAGTGACGTCACTGTGAGGGGTAGGGTTAGGGATGGGGTTAGGTGTCCACATTAAAAAGCACTGCATGCAGCTCACCTTGCAACTGCACCAAGTCTGCATCCAGAACCCTCTCAATTTTTTAGTTCATCCAATTCACTTAAACTGCATGTCTTTGGACTGTTTGGGAAACCCGAGCACCTAGAGGTAACCCATGTAAACAAGGGGAGAACATGCAAACTCCAACTCGAGAATCTAAACAGGAAAAGTTTATCGGCTAACAGGGACGGACCCGCAATGTCAACCCTGCCCCCACACTTTTTGTGAAAACCGGGACCGTCAATGGTGATCAACTGCCAGGGCTGAATTTTGGTCCCAGTCCACCACTGACGGTGAATAGTCACCAATGGGAGTTCAAAGGTGTTTATCAATATAACTTTTCTAAGCGCAGACTCGTTGGTGTTATTTGCCTTCGCAAAACGTTAATTCAAGAGTTCGCACTTAGATATTGTTTGACAAATGTTAGCTGGTTTGGCATGCTGTCCCGGGAGAGAACCCTGAGCTCGGAGATAGTTGAGCCCAGGGCTCCCGCCTGGTCGATAGAGCGTATCAGGGGAGTACGAGATCAGGTGGTTCTCGAGAGCTCCCCGTGATAAAAGGAAGAAAAGAGGAGGCGAAGGGGTGGATGGGGGGTTTCTTCGAAAATGAAGATAAGGGAGTGATTTTTCCTAGGCTACTTATAGTGAGCTTGGATTGATCTGATTGGCTAGCTAATGATTGTGGATGAGGGATCAGCCACGGTCAATAATATCACGTGTTCCTCTCGAAATTTGTTTATGAAACTTCACTTATATTGCTCCGGGTACATTTCGGTGCATGTTTTAGATCCACCAAATCTGAAATGCATTACTCAGGCTACATTTTGATGTCTGTTTCAGATACTCATCCTTATTGTACACATTCAAGAGAAAGTGGCACATACAGATCACAGAGACCAGCAAACCACTGACCCAAAGACTTCCCTAAACCCAATCAATAGTATTTTCAAAAGTTTAAATATTTTGTATATGGTTTTATCTTGATTTTTTACATTGTTTTTATATTTTTTTTCTCAAACCTGATCGCTCTGTATCACAAGTACATCACTGTACAAAGCAAGCTACTGAGCAAACCGACCACAGCAGGAACATCGTCCAAATGGAAATTGATAGGTGAGACAACCGTATTCGAGTACAAATCATAGACACTGTTCATTTAATGAAAATAATGTTTTATTCGTCAATAATATGTCCCTATAAATATCATTAGTGTGAAAAGGAACAAAAGTTGTTGGCGTCACACTGCCCTGTATTGTTCATTTTAACTAGAACCTGCAGTCAAACGTATATTTCAGTTTGTGGGTTCATAAAAATATAGGCTGAAGCAGCTGAAGTATGTCCAATTAGCCTGTGTTGCCTTGAAAAGTTCAGTTTAGCAAACTGTTTCAAACTCCTGAAACAAACTCAAAACTCTTTTGCTCTAAATTACATCTCAGCGCTTTGTTTTTCAGTTTTGCTTCAGGAATATCAGGAACACTCAGCCGTGCCTTATGAAACTTTTATTTCTTTCTTCAGTATAATACAAATGGAGTTATTTATACTTATAAAACACAATAAGATTTATACATTTTTAATAAATAAAGGAAAATGTTGTCTGAGCATTGTTGTTTGGTTGTTAAAATGCCCCTATTATACTCTTCCAGTATTTATTAAAGCAGTATATTCAGATTTGTAGTGTTGTCGTGGTTTGTGATTGTAAAAGATAGCAGTGTTCTAAAGATTAAAGTGTACAATACATTTTTCACAGTTTTTGTGTCCCAGAAAAAAAAACAGAAGGTATGATCATGCCTAGAATGAGTCATCAGTAATTCTAGTCTTACTTTTTGTGCAAACCTACAGTTGCAATCAGAATTATTCAACCCCCTTTGATTTTTTTTTTTTCCTTTTTTTAAATATTTCCTAAATGATGTTTAACAGAGCAAGGAAATTTTCACAGTATGTCTGATAATATTTTTTCTTCTGGAGAAAGTCTTATTTGTTTTATTTCGACTAGAATAAAAGCAGTTTTTAATTTTTAAAGAACCAATTTAAGGACAACATTTTTAGCCCCTTTAAGCTAATTTTTTATTCGATAGTCTACAGAACAAACCATCTTTATACAATAACTTGCCTAATTACCCTAGTTAAGCCTTTAAATGTCACTTTAAGCTGTATAGAAGTGTCTTGAAAAATATCTAGTCAAATATTATTTACTGTCATGATGACAAAGATAAAATAAATCAGTTATTAGAAATGAATTATTAAAACTATTATGTTTAGAAATGTGAAAAAATCTTCTCTCCGTTAAACAGAAATTGGGGAAAAAAATAAACAGGGGGGCTAATAAATCAGGGGGTTGAATAATTTTGAACACAACTGTATGTCAGTGAGTAGGATTTTTATTAGAAATTCGCTCCCCATGAATGACTTCTATACTTTGACCCTAAAGTGCTGTATAGTTGAGATCTTGAGGAGTTTGACTTGTGTTTTCGACGTGTCATAAAAGCAGGCTTTTTCTGTGTGTAGGAAAATCAAGAATGTTTATGAGGATATTACATCGTTACTGTTCGGGCATTGGTTCAGTTCCAACATTGCACTTGTACTCATTTGACTATTGTTCAATGGCCCGTAACAGAACAAAGATTTCACTGCCTCATTTCACTGCCACTTAAAGGAGTCCTATTATGCGTTCTTGTTTTTTTAAGCTTTAGTAACTGTGTTGCAACACCTTGGGACCTTTTTTAATCCCTTTACAAGAACTACTCATTTGGACTACAGTGTTGTTTTGTGGGGGTTTATGATGTCACAGAGCAGGTCGTAAAAGATCATTAAAATAAATCTTGCCTACAGGAATTTGATGGTTGGGCGTTAAGGAGGGGCAAGCAATAACTTTACCATATATTTGCAAATTTTTTAATATGTTTTTAAAAGATGAATATCTATTTAAAAGATGACGTCTCGCGTCTGATTTTTTCTTGGTGCTGATGTGCTTTTATTACATTTAGATTTCAACAAAATATTAAAACTAAAAAGGAAATGAATTATGTTGTAAGGAATGCCCTAAATAATGTAGCCTTTGACAGTAAGCATCAGTGTTTTTTGACATGATTGGGGAAGGAGGCGGGCTGTGCTGGATTTGTGCGTACCTTGGAGTTAATTCCTGCAGGCACCCCTGCACTCTTGTCGGCCTATTCATTATTGATTTTTTAACATTAAACGCATAATAATCAAATGCAAAAAAGAACAGCTGAACTTCGGAAATAGTGCTCACTGCGGTTGCCGCGATGGTTGCTTTGTTTTTCTGCAGTTGGCTTGTCAATGGCTCGGCATTGCTGAATCACTTTTGTTTTAATAAAATATACGATTATTTATTAATAAACATTGTAAGATGATGGTCGCGTGATTTTTCAAATGAGAGTATGCGTTTCGTATTTATGGCTATTTATCTACCCACAACCCACCCATAAACATCTAGTACTTTTTGATTAGCTGAGCGGCGGATCAAAGGCAGGACTCCTGAAGATGAAATAATCGCGCATAACAGGGTTTTATGCGTCCCCAATATGCAACGAGAGTGACTCCATAAGGTAACGTACACTGCACACACTTTGTGTAATGTGTGAAGTCGTGCACACATGTAAGCGCAAGGATAACTCATCCTTTAAATGTCCATGCTTAATCGTTAATAGATAAGGTCTGGGTTGCAGGGTTATCAACAATGTGTATATTTTTGGCTTGGAACAGCCTCCTGTTAAAGATTTTTGTGTTCAATCCAAGCGGCAACCTCCCGCTCTCCCTCGGGAAGCCAATACGGAAGTAACTAAAACTGCAGTTCATCGACTCGCCTGGGGGGCTGGCTCCAGGAAGTCCAAGTGCTTTCTTTCTGCATTGGTAAATTGGCCATTTTTACAGCTGATAAAAACATGTTTACAGCCTGGTACAAACGATGGCTTTGGTGCATATAGCTATGATTACCCTTCATGACAACTCTGAGGGGGGTGAATTTTTTTATAACTCATCCGTTTCGTTTTCATTAGGTTATATTAAGTTTGCATAATTAAGGGCGTGGCCACTTGAGTGACAGCTCGCCCTCGCTGCTCGCTGTCTCGTCACCTCAGCTGATTCTGGCTAATTAGTCGCTGAGCTCGGCATATACATCGTGTTTTTGTTTTGGTTAATGTTTCTTTACACAGTCATTTGCCTTTTGGAATTATTTCCTGCAATTATCAGATGATATGTGGACTTATTTGTGCTTTCAAACCGTTCAAGTTGCCTCCATTTCACAGGTGAGTGAAATTATATACTTATATACCATCTCTATAAATGTATTTGTTTTATTTAAGATCATTTATCATTTAAATGTTCTTTAGACCAGCATTGCACTCCAGAATCTGACAGATTGATTAGCTGTAGGCTATAAAACAGTCATCTGAAGCGTTGTCATACAGTGTTAGTGCTGGATTTTATAAACAGCCTTGCATTTACTAACACAGACTATATCTGAAGTGTTTGATAGTAATTTGCATTTTCCTCCTGTAGAAAAACGTCATAAGAACAATGTTTAGTGGCTCAATGTGTTACAACAGTGTTTTTAAAAGTCTAAACACTTTATTAATATAGTGTACAACCAAGCACATGTGGTCAGAACACAAACGAGTCACAGGTAATGAAGTATTAAGCGTTCTCCCAAAGTAATAAGTCTGTTTTAATCCAGGTCCAAGCAAAATGCTGAGAATCCAGCATGCGTCTGTAGCTCCGCTCACTCTCCGCCTCTTTGCCCTTATTTGGTATGCCGCGTTTGGTGCGATGACGCGCTAACAAAATGGCGACGGTTGGCCGCGCCTACTTGTGGCTTCTTTTGCAGTGTTCAGAAACCTATGGGTGACGTCACGGACACTACGTCCATATCTTTTACAGTCTTTGGTTCAATCTTGCTACAGGCAAAAAAAAACAACAACAAAAAAAATTAATAAATAAACTTAATTGAAACCAAGTCTTTGAAGTATCGGTACTCTGTATCCAAGAGTACACAAATTAAAATACTCGTACTCGTATCGGTTTGTAAAAAAGTGATATCGGTGCATCACTATTAATAATTATCATATTCATGATCTATGACAGATGATTGGCATCACCATGTTAATCTGTGCTGTAGTGGAAAAATTAGAGCTGATGGATTTACGACACGTATATTTCTCAACTTCTCCCAAAATACTTGAAAGCTACTTAGCAGGCACACAACGTCATAGGACAATAATATTAGGTTAGATTTAGGTCGTGACATCAGGTGACTAAAATTTAATGTCTACCCAGCATATCTAAGGACAACGTTATTGTGACATCCAGATAGTTGGTTGATTTTTGGTTTGTGTTGGAATGTGACCAAAATCCAACGTAAAATCTTAAATCAACATCATACTGACGTCAAATACTGACATTTGTTCGTCAGGTATGGCAACCAAAATCCAACGTCTAATAGACGTCATATTGATCACGTTCACACAACGTCAAGCGGTAACATCATCAGGCGTTGATATTTGGTTGAGTTTAGGTGGGACATTGTACATTGATGTTGGCCTGACGTTGGGTTCTGATGTCAACTCGATTTTCATTTGCAAACATGTGCGCATGTATCAGTTTGTTTTCACCAGCTTTGTTTCAGTTGCACATAGAGAATAACAAACTTGTGCGTGCAAAAGACGCCAAATGTGAATGGCCACTAACGTCTTTATTCTGGCATTACCACTCTTGGGATTAATACACTTGCATAAAGTAAAACATATCTCAAAGTTTACTGGGCGACATATGATTTTTATCGGGGCACGTTTTTGTTTTTGTTTTGCACCGTCTCCCTGTGCCGCCCCCTGCAAAATGCCCCCCTATGCGATCGCCCATATTGCCCATATCTAAATCCGCCACTGGGTACAACGTCAATCTAACGTCATCCTGTGTCTGCTGGGTTGTGACTGTTTAACTCGGACAAGAGTAAATGTTCTAGTTATCTAAGCAGTGTGTATTTGTTGCGAATAACACACATCCTCATATAAGGTGTAAAACGATTTTCATTGTAGTTATCCATAGACATCATCGTGTATTTTACAAAACGTAAACAATTTTGCTAGTGCATTTGTGTATTCAAATGTCTGACCCAAAACAAATGTTATTTTATTAAAGTACTTAGATGTTTTGATTATTGACAACTAATGAAGAACAGTTGGAACTTGCTGATTTGGTGAGGGGCGTGGCCATACTGAAACACTGTCTAAGCCAATCACATCACACTGGGACAGCTAACCAATCACAACTCATTTTGTTTTTTCAGAAAGCGGGTCTTCATTAAACCCAGAGCTATCAAGCCATTTTTCCCAGGCTAGGAACAAAGGTAGTGTAACAATGTCAATAATGTGACAAATACAGGCAGTGCAGAATTATTAGGCAAATGAGTATTTTGACCACATCGTCCTCTTTATGCATGTTGTCTTACTCCAAGCTGTATAGGCTCGAAAGCCTACTACCAATTAAGCATATTAGGTGATGTGCATCTCTGTAATGAGAAGGGGTGTGGTCTAATGACATCAACACCCTATATCAGGTGTGCATAATTATTAGGCAACTTCCTTTCCTTTAGGCAAAATGGGTCAAAAGAAGGACTTGACAGGCTCCGAAAAGTCAAAAATAGTGAGATATCTTGCAGAGGGATGCAGCACTCTTAAAATTGCCAAGCTTCTGAAGCGTGATCATCAAACAATCAAGCGTTTCATTCAAAATAGTCAACAGGGTCGCAAGAAGCGTCTGGAAAAACCAAGGCGCAAAATAAACTGCCCATGAACTGAGAAAAGTCAAGCGTGCAGCTGCCAAGATGCCACTTGCCACCAGTTTTGCCATATTTCAGAGCTGCAACATCACTGGAGTGCCCAAAAGCACAAGGTGTGCAATACTCAGAGACATGGCCAAGGTAAGAAAGGCTGAAAAACGACCACCACTGAACAAGACACACAAGCTGAAACGTCAAGACTGGGCAAAGAAATATCTCAAGACTGATTTTTCGAAGGTTTTATGGACTGATGAAATGAGAGTGAGTCTTGATGGGCCCGTGGCTGGATCGGTAAAGGGCAGAGAGCTCCAGTCCGACTCAGGCGCCAGCAAGGTGAAGGTAGAGTACTGGTTTGGGCTGGTATCATCAAAGATGAGCTTGTGGGGCCTTTTCGGGTTGAGGATGGAGTCAAGCTCAACTCCCAGTCCTACTTCCAGTTTCTGGAAGACACCTTCAAGCAGTGGTACAGGAAGAAGTCTGCATCCTTCAAGAAAAACATGATTTTCATGCAGGACAATGCTCCATCACACGCGTCCAAGTACTCCACAGCGTGGCTGGCAAGAAAGAGTGTAAAAGAAGAAAAACTAACGACATGGCGTCCTTGTTCACCTGATCTGAACCCCATAGAGAACCTGTGGTTCATCATCAAATGTGAGATTTACAAGAAGGGAAAACAGTACACCTCTCTGAACAGTGTCTGGGAGGCTGTGGTTGCTGCTGCACGCAATGTTGATGGATTCTGTCAGTGTTTTGATCCGTTCACCATGGATGGCAGGCTTTTGAGTGTCCTTGCAAAGAAAGGTGGCTATATTGGTCACTGATTTGTTTTTGTTTTGTTTTTGAATGTCAGAAATGTATATTTGTGAATGTTGAGATGTTATATTGTTTTCACTGGTGAAAATAAATCATTGAAATGGGTATATATTTGTTTTTTGTTAAGTTGCCTAATAATTCTGCACAGTAATAGTCACCTGCAAACACAGATATCCTCCTAAAATAGCTCAAACTAAAAACAAACTAAAAACTACTTCCAAAAATATTCAGCTTTGATATTAATGAGTTTTTTGGGTTCATTGAGAACATGGTTGTTGTTCAATAATAAAATTAATCCTCAAAAATACAACTTGCCTAATAATTCTGCACTCCCTGTAATTTGTTTTTTGGACCACTATCATTGAGAGGATATTCTAGTACACCCCAAAAACAAAATCACGTTTTTATAAAACAGCATAATAGGACCCCTTTAAAAGCTTGAGCTGTTCAGTAACTGTAGTTTGTTGATATCATTAAACCTGCTTACTGGAAATGCACAGCCTGATTTTTTTTTAACCGTGCACTTTGATGTATGTGCAGATCGAACATGCAATTGAATCATTTGTGTGCAAGTTTTCAGCACTCAACGAGTCTGAATATTGTTTAACAGTCAGGCAATTTATTAAATGGAAAGTTTAAGAAGTAGCTTGGATTGATGTAGTCCAATTGCAGCAGACAATAAAATAAGATGTTTTGCTGTTATTATTATTATTAAAAGTGACTATTCAGTTCTGAGGGATTTCTATGTGCTTTTTTACTGTCGCAGATAAAAAGAACTCATTTCTGTCTTAGATTAGACTTTTTAAAAACAGTTTTGCAGTCCAAAATCATGTCTAATCACATAGAAAAATAATACCACTTCTCTATGTTTTATGCATCACTCATGTCTGTAACACAAATGAGCTACGCTGCAAAATATGATACAGTAAGAGGATTGTTTGAGTCATTAACCATAATCATGGCAGTAATGATCTTATATGAGCCTTATATGCAAATATGAGCTTAAGCAACCACCACTAATAAATGGATCTTTTCTGAACAGTCGAAAATGCTTCTCTGTCATGCTTTTCAGTGCTCTTTTTGTTTGTGTGACAAAGCTTAATGCGGCAGTTTCACTGTCACGGCCGTGATTTCTATGGTAAATTTGTGCATACATCAGAGGAAAAGCAGTTCCGCTAATTAACGTCCTGGTGAGAGGAAGATGATTTGGAAAGAAGCGTCTGCCAGAAAGTTTTATTTATCATTTAATTCAGAAATAACAGCCTAATATAAAGCACATGATTTATATTCTGCTGATTCTGGCTTCGGCTTAATTTAACTGTCTATTTACTGCGCAGTGTGGGTGAGACCCAAACCCATTCACACTCTTTAGGGGGCTTCGCGGTGGTGTTAATGTTCTTTCGAGATGCGTGATTATTTCCATATTGGCATAATGCCCTATAATGAATCAAAACAACATTCTGTGCAAACTCTGAGGATTTTTCAGCGTAATAATTCAGGTATTGACTTAAACATTTCATGAATACAGAATGCAGAGTTTCAAAAGAAATCGAAACAATTAGTTCAACCCAAAATGGAAATTATATTCATTTAGTCTCCCTTCATGTCATTTCAGTGACGTTCGTTCTTCTGCCAAACACAAAGGTGAAGATTTGAATGATGTGATTGTCGCTCTTTTCCAAGAGTTACAATGAATGCGCTTTATAAAGGAGACAAATGCACCATGAGGGCTTCGTTTAAAGTAGTTTCGAGAGTGATGGTTTTGTACAACCGATTCATTAAAAAGACAATTGATCAAAAATGACTTATTTGGGAATCAATTCACTACGTTTTGAATTGCATACATAATTTTTTTAAAAATTTATTGTGTAATGTGTATGTAAACTCAATCTTAAAGGCCCAAGGTGTTTTTTTACATGCATTTCTTATTTCTCTTTGCTATTTGGGCTTATCAGAGAGTATCAGAGAGTAAAAACAACATTTTTCCCATTTTGGACAGTTAAAAATAGGGTTTGGGACATTTCATATGCTGCAAATCAGTTGCAGGATGACACTGTATGTCTGTAACAAAATATAAAACATTTAAAGTATTTTAAATAGCCACTTAAGAGCTAAAAATGTGCTGTCCGCGTATGTGGACACTCGGGCCCTAGGAGGTTATCTTGTACTTCCAGTCAAAAGTTTGGAATCATTTTTCTTTATGTTTTTGAAATGTGTCACCAAGGCTGTGTATATATATATATATATATATATATATATATATATATATATATGGTGGAATAATATTACAATTTAAAAGGGCTGTTTTGTCCTCAAATATGCTTTAAAATGTCATTTATTTCTGTGTTGCAGAGCTGAATTTTCAGTTTTATTACTCATCATGATCCTTCAGATATCATGAAAATACCAGAAATAAATAATTAATTATTATAAATGCAGATTATTTTAAGGGGACTGTGAAACACTGCTATTGTACACTGTAAAACCCAAACAGTTAACTCAGGTAACAGGTAACTTAAACCGTTTGATGAAAACGATTGCAACAAGCTATTTAAGTTCAAAAACTAATCCTGATGAGTATTGTGAACTTAACCCATTTGAGTAAATGAAGCAATTTGAGCACAGTAAACCTCAAAAAATGAAGGGAACTCAAACCAACTGAGTACTGTATAACCTAATAAGTTAAGGTAACTCAAACCGTTTGAGGAAATCGATTGCAACAAACCATTTAAGTTCAAAAACTGATCCTAATGAGTACTGTGAACTTACTCCATTTGAGAAAATGAAGCAATTTGAGCACAGTAAAACCCAGTAAATGAAGAGAACTCAAACCAATTGAGTACTGTAAAACCCAATAAGTTAAGGCAACTCAAACCGTTTGAGGAAACCGATTGCAACAGACCATTTGAGTAAAAACTAATCTATATGAGTACTGTGAACTTACCCCATTTAAGTTGAAGTAATGAGGTATACCTCATTACCTTCAACACTGAGTTCAAAACTCTTTTGAAATGAGTGGAATTACCTTTCAGTAAATTTAGAGTTAACTACACTACACTTATTTCATTTGATAAAGTTGACTGTTGGGTTTTATAGTGTACTAATGTTTATGGTTAGTAAGATGATAAAACAAAACGTTTATCTATTGAAAAAAATTAAGAGACCACTTCAATTCTGTGGGTTCATGATGTTTGATTAAAATCTTTAAAGAAACTCATTTATTTTTTTACATTTTTATTTTATTCTGTAAACTAATGGTGTCATTTTAATATCATTTCATGTCATTGGAGACATTTTCTGCATAAAATATCCAAATATGTGCCATCTTTATATTCATTTTTAGATGACACAACACCACCTTTAACTTAAATCAATATTTTTAATCACAGCGAATCAAATGTTTTTATTTTGATCGAGTGTGTCTGTATGTATGTAGACTACCTCTTGTCGTCTATCCACGATTTAGGAACAACAAATAATGACTTCTAGTTGATCATTTGGTATCAGAAGTGGCTTATATGAAAGGCAAAGGCCTCTAGATTACGCTTTTTTTACCACAATAAAATATGATCATGCCTTGATTTTTACTTATTTAATTAGGACAGTAAAGTCTGACTTTGCTTAGACAAAAGTCTTGTCACTGAACAGAAATTATGTCCAGTATAAAATATAAAGTCATGCTGCAGTGAAAAAACAATTAACATTGTGTGTGACTCCCATGAGCTTGGAGGACTGCATCCACACAACTCTGCGATGATTATAATAACTTATTAATAAAGTCATCTGGAATGGCAAAGAATGGAATGGAATCTTCAATCCCTCCTCCTCCATCTTACTCCAGACATGCTCAAACATGTTCATGTCTGGTGACTGGGCAGGCCAATCCTGGAGTACCTTGACCCTTTATTGCTTTCAGGAACTTTGATGTGGAGGCTGAACTATGAGAAGGAGCGCTGTCCTGCAGAAGATTTTTCCCTCTTCTTTGGTTTGTAATGTAATGGGCAGCACAAATCTCTTGATACCTCAGGCTGTTGATGTTGCCATCCACTCTCCATCCATCTCTCACACCGAATGTAACCCCAAACCATGATTTTTCCTTCACCAAACTTGACTGATTTCTGTAAGAATATCGGGTCCATGCGAGTTCCAGTAGGTCTTCTGCAGTATTTGTGATGATTGGGATGCAGTTCAACAGATGGTTCTTCATAAAAATCGACCTTCTGCCACTTTTCCAAATGATCAACTAGAAGTCAAGTTATTATTAGTTGCTCTTACAACTGGGATCGACGACAAGACTTTTGTCAGGTAGTGTGTATGCACAATTTTTTACTGTATTAATAAGCTGTAAGCCTTGGTGAACATAATAATCCTGCCTATTCCAAACCTTTGAATGTTAATGTACATTTAAAAGATTTTAAATGCTGTTTAAATTGTGTTTAAATTGTCACATAGATTCGTTTTATGATTAAATTTATCCTTTTGCAGATTTGCATCTCTACTTTTTTATTTTTTATTTCACTTCCGGTGAAAGAACAGCATAAAACAACAACAGCAGACGTTTCATTCTGTGGATGAATTACTTGTTCAGATTTTTTGGGATGCTTTGGGAAGTTTCAGTTCTCGTAGTCACTTGCAGCTCTTTGTTTGGCTGGGAATGTATGGGAAGTGTGTTTGTGTGCTTTTATCAGAAACGGTCTGCGTGCTGCAGCTACGGAGGGCTCTTTTCTGCGAGTCCGGGCTGGAGTATTTTTTACGGTCACATCTGGGCGTCAGAAACCTCGGAGGAGAAGCTGTAAACACCGAATCCGTGGACGACAGCCTTGAAGAGCTCCTTCCACCTCCACCTTCATCATAATCATCATCGTCGCAGCACAGCGCGTGATATAGAGTCTTGTCGTAGTAATGCAGGCGTCCTCCAGATCCGAAGAGCCAGGTGGCTTTGGGGCTGTTTGGGGCCTTCAGGGGTCCGTTGAGGGCAGGTAGATCTCCACAGCTTCTGCGGTACAGCTCTAACTCTTGTTTCTTGGCTGGGTTTGGGTAGCGGAGTGTATCTAGCAGAGGATTGTGCAGTAAATGGTTGTCGGATGAAGTCTTGGTTTGCAGGAGGTCACTGTGGTCCTCGCTGCAGCACACTAGTGTCAGGTCGTCATCGGAGTCCAGGTCGATGTCAGATGTTAACTTGTCAATTTGAGCCACAACCTGAATGGAAACAGAGAAAACTGGAGTAAATGTCTGGAAGAAACATTTGTAACGTGCACAGGAAACTCTCTGATTAGTGGATCTCACATTGGCTTCCTGCAAGTTTTACTCACACTATAAAGTAATCTGATATTTGGCAAATTACATATAAATTCATCTGTGGATGTCAAATATTTCAAAATATTACATGTGTACACAGTATATTACTAAAATTATATCTACAATACCTGAGAAAAGTCTTGTCGCCTATCCCAGTTTTAGGAACAACAAATAATAACTTGACTTCTAGTTGATCATTTGGTATCAGAAGTGGCTTACAAGAAAGGCAAAGGCCTCTAGATTACGCTTATTTTACTACAATAAAATATGATCATGTCTTGATTTTTACTTATTTAATTAGGACAGTAAGGTCTGACTTTGCTTAGACAGAAGTCTTGTCACTTAACAGAAATAATGTACTGTACAGTATAGAATATAAAGTCATGGTGCAGTGGAAACAGAATGAATATTGTGTATGACTCCCATGAGCTTGGAGCACTGCATCCATACATCTCTGCAATGACTCAAATCACTTATTAATAAAGTCATCTGGAATGGCAAAGAAAGCGTTCTTGCAGGACTCCCAGAGTTCATCAAGATTGTTTGGATTCATCTTCAATGCCTTCTCTTTCATCTTACCCCAGACATGCTCAATAGTGTTCATGTCTGGTGACTGGGCTGACCAATTCTGGAGCACCTTGACTTTCTTTGCTTTCAGGAACTTTGATGTGGAGGCTGAAGTATGAGAAGGAGCGCTATCCTGCTGAAGAATTTGTCCTCTCCTGTGGTTTGTAATGTAATGCGCAGCACAAATGTCTTGATACTGTACCTCAAGCCCGGTTTATACTCGACGCGTCTGCTAGTTCGCTTGAGTGCGTGCGGCGAATGTGACGTCATTGCGGAGGTTTGTTTTGGGTGCGCGCGACATGATTTTTTGAGACTCGGGCAAACAGTTCGCACGGCGCCCTGTTTGATTTGAGTTGAATATAAAACACTTTGAAGAGATTCTGTCTGAAACAGTACGACTGTACACACATCTTTATGATCCATGATCATAGAGATAACCAGATGATCAATAATTCTTGGCTAGAAATTGCAACAGCCGTGGGAAAGGAGGAAAGTTTTTGTTAAAAATTTTGAAAAACCTTAGGGATGAGTTTGTTAAAGCCAAAAGAGGCCATGACAAAAGTGGAGACCCGGGTACACAATTACAGAAGATGTTTTTTCACCAGTCATAGGTTTTACACTGATGTATATGTTACAATTTTAAATTGAAAACAATTTAATAGCTACAAATCTATAATTAAGGAACAAATTATTTCTTTGATAACTGGAAAGGGATATTTGAACCTATCAGTTTACAATATACTGATGCCCTGTTTTTCTAGGCTTTACTGGTGATAATGGTCAGGAATGTTGGACCATTATTGCCATTTTAGCATAAGTATAGGACAGAAGCAAGCCAGACAGTAATGTGTGAATTGTGGAGCGGGCTAAATCTAAAAAACATCAGTATTTCTTTAGTAAGTGTACTTTTTTTGCTTGTATTCTTGCCATAATAAAAATATATTTGTAGAGTAACCCATGTTCTGTTCTCATTAATATTTTAATATTCTTTAATAGGTAAAACTGTCTGAGATATGAACTAAAGCAAGTGATGCATCAAATTTGATAAAAAAAAAAAAATAATTCTTAAATGGTTATAAAAATCCTTATAATCATTCAAATAAATTTATACAAATAATAAAAATAATTAGTTTAAAAATATTGAATGATATTAATGATATGACGTACTGTAGTTCCGGAAACGTTGTACTTCTCTGTTTATCCGTCTGACTTTACTGACTTTACGCCCCCTGTCGTTTTAAAGAATATCACAACGGCCAACGCAGCAAGTATAAAAGCCTCGTCCATTTTGCGAGGTGCGCGCACAATCAGTAGAGGTGCGCGATGCTGCGCCAGGCGAAAGTATAAATCCTGCTTCAGGCTGTTGATGTTGCCATCCACTCTGCAGATCTCTCGCACACCCCCATACTGAAATAACCCCAAACCATGATTTTACCTTACCAAACTTGACTGATTTCTGTGAGAGTCTTGGGTTCATGCGGGTTCCAATAGGTCTTCTGCAGTATTTGTGATGGTTGGGATGCAGCTCAACAGATGATTCTTCAGAAAAATCTGCCACTTTTCTAAATGATTAACTGAAGTCAAGTTATTATTTGTTGCTCTTACAACTGGGATCAACGACAAGACTTTTGTCAGGTAGTGTGTATTATTTTTCAACCATTAAAATTACAAATATGTAGGATAAATTATGCTTATAGATTTCTGTAAAGGACAAATGATTCTTTTCCAAAGCAGAGTTTCTAGTTAAAGGATTTGATCAACCAAATATTAACATTTTGTCAATAAATGCACACCCTCAAGTTGTTCCAAACCCATCAGGCCTTTCTTCATCTATGGAACAATATTAAGATATTTGAGATCCCTCATCCTCAATAGACAGAAATGGTCTTGAGTTGTTCAAAGTCCAGAAAAAGGAACCAAAAACATTCCATGCGACCTCAGTTCACATTTACTATGGGCAATAATATGATGTTATTCGTTGCCATTAAAGTCAAAAGCACGACATAAGTGTTGTCTTTCCCATAATAAACATGCACTCTAATTCAGAATGGAAGACATATACAAACAAAGTCATTTTTACAGTGTCTTTGGCACAAAAAAAGTGGGGAACACTTTATAATAACTACACACTATCAATCATTTACTAAGCATTAGCATATAGTGAATTCTTTATCTGTTAATCATTAACTCTACATTAATAAGCGTTAGTAAGCAGTTTATAACTGCAGCTACAAATCATCTATTCTTAACTTACAATCACATTTATAATGTGCTTAATAATTGTACTTTCATACTTTGTTAATGATTTACTTTTCATTACTAAATTAAGTATTGAATTATTAACAAACCAGTTGTATTTAAGAGTAGTCGATGGTTTTTAAGATAATTCAGAATGAGTTAGTAAATGATTAATAAACTATTAAAATCAACGTTTATATCTCTTATTATTCAGGCATATTAATAGTTAATTTGTATGTTAATAAATGTTTTATTAACTCAACTTCATCTAGTTTTGTGACCTAATCTATAGTGAGGACTGTTTATGCTTTATAAATGACAATTAAAGGCTCAGTATGAACAATAATCATTGCAATCTTATCTAAAAAGTAAAATTACTGTAAAGTTTAAACACTGCTGAATAACAGGAGTGTCAAAATACGACATAAAATTGGATAAAACATCAACAATATAACAATATAATAAGATGCAATGTTTAAACTGTACAGTAATTTTATTTTAGATAAGGTTGCAAAGAATAATTTTTTTTAAATACAGTTTTATTTGTGTATCTTAAAACGAATAGAAATGAATAATTTTGTTTATGTTCTTTTTTTCCTGTTTAGAATTTAACTGAGCCTTTAATTGTCATTTATAAGGGATTTATAAAGCATAAATAGTCCTCACTTTAGATTAAGTCACAAAACTGGATGAAATTGAGTTAATAAAGCATTTATTAACATACAAATTAACTATTATTATATGCCTGAATAATAAGATTTATAAATGCTCATTTTAATAGTTTAATAATCATTTATTAACTCATTCTGAATGATATTAAAAAAACACCAACTATGCTTAAATAACTGGTTTGTAAATAGTGTAATGCTTAATTTAGTAATGAAAAATAAATCATTAACAAAGTATGAAAGTACAATTATTAAGCACATTATAAATGTGGTTGTAAGTCAAGAATAGAGCATTTATAGCTGCAGTTATAAACTGCTTACTAACGTCTGTTAATGTAGAGTTAATGATTAACAGATAATGAATTCACTATATGCTAATCATTAATAAATGGTTCATAGTGTGTAGCTATTATAAAGTGTTACCAAAAAGGGTTCTTGGAGTCTCGTGTGAGTACAGTTGAGCCACTGACATCAGATGGAAAGTTTTGACAATATATTTCGTTCCTTTTCTGAACTTTGAACATCTAGGTACCATTGCTGTCTATGGAGGATGAAGGAGCTCTCAGATTTCATCTAAAATATCTTAATTTGTTTTCTGAATATGAACAAAGGTCTCAGCGGATTGGAATGACACGAGGGCGAGTAGTAAATAACATAATTTTCATTTTTTTAGTTGAACTAACCCTATATCGGAAATTCAGTGAAGTGGCACATCTTGTTACATCTTGTTCATGTGCTCATATTTCCAATCATCTGTCAGTCACGACCTTGAAAAATCTCAATCTGTGCATGACTAGTTTACTTTTACAGATGTTGCTCAGATGTCTCTTATAATAGTTTTACATCCACAATATTCTCTAGTGAGATTACAGCAATGATCTTTGCCACCCCCCCCCCCCCCCTGTTTTTAAGTTTATATAATCTAATATTAAATCTACTATGTATTTGGGATTTTTATTTTGAAAACAGGACAAGCAGGGAGACTAAAGCCTGCAGCATGTCTTTAAATTGCTTTAAATACATTGCTTAGCAACGTGAGCCGACTGCAAATGATAGCACTGATGTGGCTACACCAACACTCAAGTGAAGTTTAATATTAAACAAATTTCAAAAGGAGCACGTGCTCATGACTGACCCAACTGGCCCACATTACCTAATCACCATCCTCCAATCAAAGGATCCCAAGTCACTACTATAACTATCTTCGTCTGGAAGAAACCCCCCTCCTCCCCTTTCTTCCACGTTTATCCAGAATGGGCGGCACGGTGGCACTGTTGCCTCACAGCAAGAATACCAATGGCGCCGGGTCCTCGCTGGATCCTTTCTGTGCGGAGTTTGCATGTTCTCCCTGTGTCCACGTGGGTTTTTCTCCCACGGTCCAAATATGCTCTATATTATGTACAAAATAAGCCTAAATCTTTTTTTTTCTTACTCTAAGGGCGTACTCACACTATGTACAGTTGCCTTGAATCGGGCCAAAACACGCTTGTCCCCCCTCCCGTCTCCCCCGACGGCCCGCACTCACATTATATTCGGGCCTGGGCACGTTTACGTCATAGATGACGCGCTGTTCAGTTTAGGAAGAGAAGCGCTCTCGCTCAGCACAGTGGAGATTTCTTTTGTTATATTGTTTAAGTCGTTTGATATGTGGTGACACACAGTCTAATATTTCGCCGTAAAGATCAGCCACTTTTGACGCTCATAAACAATCGTAAAGTCCTCATGCTGCAGGAATTAGGAAGTTTACTGAAGGCGCAGCTGTCGTGCAGTGAGGGATTTGCGTCTTTAATAATCTACGATAGTTTGCGTTCATTAAACAGTACGAATGACTAATTAATCCATATGAAACTGTCCCTTTTTAAAAGTCACGTCTCGCTTTCAAATTCGGCCTTAGGCACGCTTGCACTCACACTGTAAGCGTACCACGCCTGAGCCCAAGTGAACCGCGCTCTGGCCCACCTCTTCCAACCGGGCCAGGGCCGGCCAAGTGTACCGTGCCTGAGCCCGATTCAGAGCACTCACACTTCTCAAACGATCCAGGAAACGGGCCTGGGCACGGTTCGGATAGCATAGTGTGAGTACGCCCTAAGGAAGTTCACCTTAGCCTCAGCAGCGGGGGAGTTTTGAGATCGACCTGAGCTCAATCTCCCCTTGCCCTGCGAAAGGGAGGGAGCCCAGGGCCCGAGGATCCCTTGAGCTCAGGGTTCTCTCCCGGGACAGCATGCCAAACAAGCTATGTATAAATCATGAGCTAAGTGTGAACTCTTAAAACAATGTTTAAAAATCTAAAAGACATGGAGCAGTTTGGTGCATCATGTCTGGTGTGCGATGGTCTTTTATGCCGAGTTCAGACTGCATGATTTTAACCCCGATTTTGACTCGCCGACAGGTTTAGAGAAATCGGCGACAAATGCCTGAAATCACAGGCAAATCGGTGCTCGTGCACGCGAGTGACAATCACACAGTGTGAACTATCAAAGACGTGATCTGAAAGAATCGCAGATGAGTCGCTGAGTCGTGAGATATTTGGCGTGCTAAATATCTGGAGCTGTCGGCGATTCAAATCATGCCGTGTGAAATGAGTTTTGACCGAAAACAACATGCGTGACCACCTACAGCCAATGAGAGAGCAGCATTCACTAGTATGGGTACCTGCAGGCCAGCGGGAGGCTGGGGGAGAAGTTAAAAGCACTCATTTTCAGTTTATTCGGACACAAGAAATGGAGGAAAAACTAGTGGAAATTTGGTGTCTGTTTGACGTGTCATCTGAGCAAAACCACAAAAAAAATTTTTTGCAGAAATTACTAATTCCCTTGAAACCCATGTGAGCAAATATGTACATTTTCTACCCCATTAAAGGCTTCTTTCTCGTTATGTAGTTAATAACAAAAGATATACTACGCGTTTTTGGTTGTGAGACGTAGTTTGGACAAAGTTGTCAACGGTTCTTCCTATTTTAAAGTCATACAGTGTGAAACCCTCTGTTGTCGATCCATCTTGCAGTGTAAACAAAGCAGCGACAGAACGCTAGCTCAGATAGTCATGCAGTGTGAAAACATCTGTGACACGACTACTTTAAAAATCATTCAGTCTGAACTCGGCATTAGGAGCAGTTCTCAGCCAGCCATCTGTTCACAGCTGTCAGAATGCAAAATGCAGGATATACAGATTATACATTTATTTAACACCACCACAAAGAGCCATAGGGTCTGTTAAATATATCTTTTATGTTTTGTTTAGTGTGCATATTTGCCATGTATGTTTGGAATGAGGCTGCAAACACATGTAGACAGCTGAATATAAGTGCAGGGTTCAACGCTAAGGATTTTTTCGGGCCAGTAGTTCAGATTTTTACTTGCCCTGCCAAAATTTCCACTGGCCCCACCAAAAAAAATTAATAGCTATTTCTTAGCCACATATTTTAAATAATGTGTCAAAAGCCAATCATAATTGTATTCATACACTTTTTATTCAGCATAACTTTTCTTTAAACACAACTGACAATGTAAAAAATTACAATTGTGTATACAAAAAAAATAAATATATATATATATATATATATATATATATATATATATATATATATATATATATATATATATATATATATACATATATATATACATACTATAGGTGGGCATAGATTAAATTTTTTAATCTAGATTAATCTAGATTAATTTCGAAATTAATCTAGATTAATCTAGATTAAAATGGCTCATTTGAATTCTGCCGAAGGCATTCAAAATATGTGTGTTACCCAAATAATAAGTCTTTGAGAACAGGTTTCTCAAGCCAGGTGGTGCATTAGACAAGGGGCTCATCTCCTGTTTCAAAAATGCATCACAAACTGCTTGAGAAACTGTTCTACTATGATAATTGGTGATGAAAATAAATGATGTTCAATAAGATGTACTTGTGTTTACTGTTTATTCAGTTAAACATCAATGTTGAACTGTAGGCCCACATAAGCTCCAAACAGCAATTTTTTATTACCTTAAACCATCTAAAGTCATAACTGAACTAAACAGAAATGGAATTAAGATGTGGAGTATGCAGATATTAGTGGCATTATTGAAGTAAACACGGCGGTCTTTAGGACCTTTCGCCATATTTTCCGACAAGATCCACACGCGGCTGTCAGTAAAGGACTGCACACACACACACATACACACACACACATCGCGAAATGCGGAAGTTTTTTTTCTTACCATTTGGCATGCGTTATTAAATTCCATAACATTCTCTCCGTATTTGCGTCTAATACCCCACTTTGTCACGAAGGAATGAATGAAATATCCGTGAGTTAAAATGAAACTGCCGACCTGCAGTTAGAGTCAGGCAGCCTGCTGATTTGATTCAGAAGGGCAGACGGCTCACCGGTCAGGTATTCATCCGCGCTAATAGGTGAAAGTTATCACAGCTTTTGTAAAATAGACCCAGCTCCCAACCTAACTTTGAGAATAGATTAACGGCGATATTTTTTTTATCGCGCGATAAGAGTCTCGCGTTAACGCAGCACGTTAACGCCGATAACGGCCCAGCACTAATACATACATACATACATACATACAGTTGAAGTCAGAATTATTAACCCCCCTGTTTATTTTTTTCCCTAATTTCTGTTTAATGGAGAGATTTTTTTTCAACACATTTCTAAACATAATAGTTTTAATAACTCATCTCTAATAACTGATTTATTTTATGTCTTTGCCATGATGACAGTAAATATTATTTTACTAGATATTTTTCAAGACACTTCTATACAGCTTAAAGTGACATTTAAAGGCTTAACTAGGTTAATTAGGTTAACTAGGCAGGTTAGGGTAATTAGGCAAGTTATTGTATAACAAAGGTTTGTTCTGTAGACTATCAAAAAAAAAAATAGAGCTTAAAGGGGCTAATAATTTTGTCCCTAAAATGGTTTTAAAAATTTTAAAACTGCTTTTATTCTAGCCAAGATAAAAACAAATGAGACTTTCTCCAGAAGAAAAAATATTATCAGACATACCGTGAAAATCTTCTTGCTCTGTTAAACATCATCTGGGAAATATTTAAAAAAAGAAAAAAATATTCAAAGGGGGGCTAATAATTCTGACTTTAACTCTGTGTATATATATCAAGTGTTTAATGTACATTTATGCATCGTGTCATATCACTCAGCTCTTTCTGTGATTTCTCTGTAGTGAAAGGATGCCAAGAAACAAAACCCATTTGTTTATGTAAAGGTTGATATTAAATCTTTCTTGTGTTTTCATTTACGTTAAAGCTTCAAAATGCAACTCTAAATACATCTCTGTTGGTCCCTTTTGTTGAGTATGATTTTAATTTAGCGTATTATTTCATCCACAACACAAATCAGGAGGAAAAAAGCTTACTCTGGTAGCTAACAGATATAAAACAAACCTCTCTATCACTTCAGTTGATATGATTTAAAATGTGTTTATTTGCATGTGTTTATTTGAGAGTACACCACATTCTGTGTGTGTGTGTGTGTGTGTGTGTGTGTGTGCGTGCGTGCGTGCGTGCGTGCGTCCATGTGTGTGTGAGAGTTTAAATAATATTAATTAATTAATTAATTAATTATATTAATTAATTGATATTAATATTAATTCATTAATAATATAAATTATTAATAAATAATTAATTATAAATTATTAATTATAATAATTAATTAATTAATCATATTAATTAATTAATAATATTAATATTCATGACCATTCCAAATATGGTCAAACCCGAGCTTCTGTTTCTAGGGGTAATTCCTCTGGAGTTTCTGGAGTTGTTTTTGCACCTACTTAAGCTATCAGAAATAAATATCAGAAAAAATTTACCTTTTTGAATCGATGCACTTTTATGTCGCCTTCAGGAATCTAGTCTCTCTAAATCTTGCATTTCTGAGAAACTGTATACTCTGCTCTGATTGGTCAGATAGCTCTTAGTCTCTTGTGATTTAGTCTTGTCAGAAACCAAATGTTCATTACATATGTGAATTTAGCTCCTCATCAGCACTTGTAAAGACAGCAGTGTGAACAGTATTAGTGGCATCTCCATTTATCAGTTCAATTCTAGCATAAACCTTCATACTTTGCAAGTGTAAATTTGCGTTCACAGCATCATTGTAACATGCTGACAACATAAAGCAAACTCTTTCAGTCCGCTACGACTGTTTGAGAGTCAAAGTAGACTTTGTTCAAGCAGTTCAGAATCACTTTCTCCTTTTAGGAGAATGATAACTCAATTTATCTGCACTTTGATCTCTGAAACTTTGCAGACCTTTTATATTTGCACTTTGAAACAGCAAGGTAATGAAGGTATTGCCTGAGAAACATAATGGGGCAATATTATGCAACAAAAACATTCCTGAAATATCTGCTTTTTTGTTCCTCAAGAAAAGTAATACAGATCTGGGACAGCTCGAGGGTGAGTAAATAATGACAGAAACTGCAACTGAGTAAACTAAGAGATGTTGAAGGTTACATCTAGCAGCAGCTTTCAGCATGCTCAATATTATTATAGTACAGTACACCCAAACATTTTTGAAAAATAGTCATATAAATGGTACTAAATAATACAGTTGTAGTATTATACATGATGTGACTTTAGCCGAAGTGTGAGGAAAAAGTAGATCACTACACTGACATTTAAACAATAATTGCTCATTAAGTAAAGCAATATTAAATACAGGATTTATGCAGCAGTCCTCAAGCTAAACACACTGTTCAGCATAATGCAAACCCCCAATTTACCAATATAAAAACTCTTCTAAATCCTATTATAATTGAGCATTAAATATTTACAAGTTTCTCTCTGTTTCTTCTGGCTCAAAAACATATATATTTTAAACCAATATTTACAATCCCCTTCCAGTCGCACACAGTACAAAGCATGCTGATAACTATATATGTAGAAATGCTTAGCTCAGCTTTAGTTAAGATCATTAACAAATTATTTATGTAACAACACAAACAGGCTAAATGTCTTCTGTTGAATTGAATGCGACAACAAAAATATGGTAATCATACATTTTTAAAAGCTTGCTGTTACTTTTTAAAGGGTCACGAAACACCAAAACACTTTTTTTTTACATGTTGACAGTCATATATGTGTCCCACGCTGCTAAAAACACTATTGGGACACATATATTTAACTAAAAAGTGAACATTGGTTGCTTTTGCGTTGTTTTGAGCAAATTCGTTCTTCCGCTTTGAAAATACATTTTGAGGCTGCGTCACGGCCATGAGATCCTTGTGTAAATTCCAGCGTGGAGACTGGGGGCCCTATCATACACCCGGCGCAAGGCGCGACGCAATTTTAGTTTGCTAGTTTCAGCTCGACGCAAGTGTCGTTTTTTGACGTTTTGCACCACGCTGTTTAAATAGCAAATGCATTTGCGCTCATATGTGCGCCCATAGCAACATGGTCTAAAAAAGGAGGTGTGTTAAGGCGCATTGCTGGCGCGTTGCTATTTTGAGAAACTAAAATAGACTGCACAATAGACCAGCTGAGAGAAGGTCTAAAGTTCAGCGCAGATCGCGTTAGTTGTGCGCCTCGCTTAAACACTGGGTGTTTAGCAATACACAAATATCTTTACAAATGAAAAAGAATTAAAGGAATAAAATATTACAAAAATAATTATTTTCGACATAAATATAAAAACCACTGCCTTTTTCAGTTTATTTATGACAATTTGCTTTTGTATAATATTATTTTTATTATCAGTATTATTTATTATATGCATATTTATATTTGTTTTATTAAAAACAAGCTTAGATTTGTCCACCTGTCAGCTTTTAGACCATATGGGGCATAGCATGTGTGTTTGGATATAACTCAGTTGTTTGACCACACTTCATTATTATTGTTCATTTATTCGTTTGCTGGAAATTAGAGCTGAATTTAGAAATAATTTTGAAACAAATTTTTGCGCATAACAAACTAAATTAATTATGTAGGCTAATAGATGTCTGCGTACAACACCTTTCCTTATCCACGTAAGAGAGTGAAAGTAAAGAATGAGGCAGCTCTTTCTCTCATTCTCACGCTGCAGATGCTCTGTTTAACTGTTTTCTCGCTAGCGAAGCGTTTTTCTACTTACAAAGTCCGCCATGTAAATAGCAAATGTGATATGGCGCGATGCAACTGACTCTTAAAGGGAATGGAAGATGAGACTCTGATTGGTTTATTCTCAAAACACACCTATAACTCATTAAGCTCAACCCTGTTAGACCATGCGCCGTGGCGCAAAGAGGATTTTTTCCCTCCTTAAAATAGCAAAAGTGCATTCGGACATGCCCTTAATGCTTTTGCGCCCTGCGCTTTGGACTTTGCGCCTAGATCATTAAAATAGAGCCCTGGATGTCTGTATTGGCCGGTTCAAAGTGACGTCTTTGAGTTTTCAGCATTAATTTATGAGAAAGACTTGGTTCGAACCAATCAGCTCGCTCTATTGTGAATGAGGCGCAACTTCATTAATGTGAATGATCGCTTCAAAGACTGTTTTTCCCTGTTACAGTGTTCAGACGGCAGAGAGACGCCACGTTGTGTTGCCAACTGTAATTCAAACAAGTGGAAGAAGAAGAATTGTGCGGAGACATGAGTGTTGTGTTTATAAATGTGCCGCAACAAAGGTTTTGTTTTCATTCTCCCACAAGGACAGCACGCTACGTGTGGGCCCACATTGCGGATTACAGTGGTCTGCTAACATGCGACAACAATATGTTTGTAAGGAACATTTTTTACCCGAGAACTTTCCGCATCTGGAAATGGTGAAATCCGGATTGCCACTCGTCTCCTTTAAAAAAAAGACGCGGTTCCAGTTGATGTTCATTGTCCTGTCTCTACAGATTTGGTAAGTGTGTGATCAGTGTTCTTTGTTTATGTTTATTCAGAGGCAGAGTTAGTTAATATCGTCAGCAGTGCTTTTTCAGTTTTAAAGACATACCTTAGTCAAAATGATTTAGTTACTAAGTTTACAGTACGTTAATATCACTACAATATTATAAACTGAAAGATCTGCTGGAAATGCTGCTGTCCGAATGTAAACATGTAAACACCTTAATCAAACTATTATCATTTTAGGATTTTCACAGAGCATGATTTTCGCCACATGACAGGGTAGTCTACACGGTTGTTTGACACTATTGTTAGTCTCTGCATCTACCAAGAAATGCGGAGGGTTTTTTTCTCCCATGCGGTATCAAAAATTCCATTAAAACTACACTCTTCCAGAAGCTCCTCGCATCCAATATCTCGTTTGTCACGGGGGACATGCATGAAATGTTCCTGAATTAAAGTGAAAGTACCAAACTGCAGTTAAAGTCCACAAGTTAAGAATGAACCCAAAATGACATGAAACTCCGGAGGAAATGTGGATAGCGTGGCAATAATTCAATGACGTTAATTGAATTATGTGCTGTAACATGTAAAATGGAATCATGAAAGGAACATTCAAAAAGCAACTCATGTGAACACCTTAATCATATTATTTTCTTATTCAGATTAAGGCAAATAATTTGATTACTGATGTCCATGTAAACGTAGTCCTATCTCCCCTCCGTCTATGTTTGTGTTGCCGCTGTGAAAATAAGCGCGTGCTCGTACTGAAACTCCCCTTTTCATGCAAACCACTCCCTCTTTCGCCACTCGACACTCCCACCCAGTGCTTAATTTGTGAATTGCGAGGTCCCGGAACAGATCTGGGTAATGGATCCAGCATGTTACCCAAAGATGGAGAGGTGTCGCGCAGGAAACCGAATGAAAGTAAGCAGGGCGGGGGTGTCGGGACGAAAGTGAAGAGGGTTGGGGAGTCGCGGAAGAAAGTGAAAGTGAACAGCGGACAGGGGAGGAGGCGGTTGAGGAGGGGTATCGGTAAAATGAGGTTCAGGCACAAATTAAGCCCTGCTCCCACCTAAACAAAGCTGGACTCACCCACTTTCCTGACTTTTCAAACTAGAGGTGTGAAAACATCCTGCTGAGAGGGGGGGGGGGGTCATGACCCTTTAAAGATATTAGACTTGCAATTCACCTTGTGGATGATAAAATCCAGCACAATCTCATGTGAAAACTATTTTAGAATGTTGTACAATATTTTATTCAATAAAAATAATTGTAGAGAACACAATTCCTACAACATGACTTTTATGAAAACCTTTATGAAATACACAAATCAGCCTCCAATTCACCAAAACCTATAAAGTTAGTAATTGCTGTAAAACTCTGAAAAGTAAACAAGAGTGTCATATTTGAAGGTGAAACTTGTGCAATATAAATGGGGCTGAATATTATAGAGATTTTGTGTTGTGCTAGTAAACAACCATCCAGCAACTTCCCAGAACACGCTGGCAACCACTTAAAAAAAATCAGTGAATGGCTTAGCAACACCCTGCAATTCCAATCATAAACTTTAAATGTGTAGTTTCTCAGAGTATTGCTGAGAAGATATACCAAGATATTCCATATTATTTTCTCCAAACGGACTGTAGTATCAGTATGTGTAGCAGAGCTAGGTCATGAATAATATTAGGTGTATAACTGTACACATACAGTAGTTGTATACTAAAAATTGGGAATTTCAGGTCAGTATTTTCTTCTGTACTGAACAAACAGTTTTTTTTTACCACTGCATGTGCAGAACTCGCATATCTACATTTTAATAAACTGATATTGCAATATTCGAATGTATTTCGCATAACGTGGTTCTACTAAACGCACACTTGCATGGACAAACGTACAAAACAGATTTTGTCAATGTGCTGTGATCCAGATCTTTAGAATCCATATGACTGTCAAGAATAAAAGCAGATTAAAGCTTTTATTCAACCAACATCATTAGCATTAAAATGAGGCTCATTATGTATTCATAAACTGATGCTTCAGTTTTGTGAATGTTTATGACAGATTTAAAGCTTTGTATTGGGTGATTTGTGTTTGAATATTTTCAGTGATCAACATTAAAATCCTTAAACAAAACTACTACATTCTGCCATATAGGACGGTGATTGCTACACATCACTCATTTTGGTACGACTTTAACCATTTTTGCTTACTAATAGCTGCAATAACTTATTGTGATTGAACTTGTCTGATTATGAGAAATGGTTGTTGGGTTTAGATGTTTGTTATGCTACTGTATGCTGTTACTCACTGTAAAGTGC